>VWZT01011431.1:1107662-1121708 GCA_013397055.1 Pachycephala philippinensis | reverse complement strand
TTTTTTTTTTTTTAACCAGGCATTCTTGTTTCCTGAAGTATTTTTATTACTTCCTCTCACTACTTGTTTTAGCAACACAACTCCTCCCATTCAGAAGTGAATGAAAACAGTTTGGGCAGCACCTGGATGAATTTCTTTCAGTTCTCTGGCTGCCTTTAGGAAGCTCTTTTTCATTAAAAGTGATTTGCATACTACCAAACTGTGCTCTTTATAAGTGTCAAAGCTGATTTGAAGCAGAGGGCTGATAGGCAAAAATCAACAAAATTGCTAAGGAAGAGTTAATAAGGTCAAACAAATTAGTTGATCGGTCTTTAAAGAAATCTTTCTGGACTAGTTTTCTGTTTGCTCAGGAATTCAGGCAAACCTATTCTTGATGCAAGTCTTACTTTTTAATTCATCACATTTATTTTTGCAGAGAAGCAATATTGAAGATTGAATTTAAGCAATCACTTTAGCCTTTTCCACTGGGTTATGTAATGCAAAGAAATTACTCCATGAAGAGTGTAAAGCTTATCCACCTTTTCCTTACTGTGTCACTCTCTTGTGATACCTTGTCGTATGCTTTGTCCTGTTATTAATATTCATGGTTTTATTACAGTACCAGCACTTTATTCAGCAGATCTGATTTATTCAGACAAGTCATCTCTTTGGAAAAAACTGGGAAGGGGCAAGGAGGATTATGTCCATTTGTTCACATCCAGAAGCCTTAGAAATATTTATCGCTGCAAATTTAATTTGGATTATTTTGGGTCAGATTGTCAAAGGTTCTGTTGTTTGTGACAGCACTGAGCAGCTGAAAGAAGCTGAGGGCAGGTTCAGTCGTGTCATGTGTAGGTGTTGTTTCAAGCTATGGAACTGCAGAGCAGAGCTCTCTCCTCTGCCAGTCGTGGCTCAGGTTGAAATAACCCAGCTCTACTTCTCTCCCTTATCTGTAGCTGAAAGCAGGTCTTTGCTGCTTTAGTGGGTTTAGCTCTAGAACTCACTCTGCAGGAACAAGAGTAATTTATAAAGCTCTACTGGATGTACCTAGCAAGTTTTTAAAAATTTGGTCTTGGAGGAATCACAGCCCAGAGCATTGACTGCTGTGGGACGGCTGGGAAAGGAGAGGAACATTTCAACTCCTGGAGCAGGTGACATAAGTTTATTGCTGGCATTTTCCTTTATGATGACAGGGACTACTGCAAGCTGATGATAGCTAGAGGCAGCCAGGTTCCACTTTTGCAAAAAGAAAGCATTCTGGGGATTATAGATATCACCTGCCCCAAAAACCCTGAGAGACAGAGGCACGTGTGTGGACTCAGTCTTTGTGCACAGTGTAAGTCTGTATCTTACCCTCCAAAAGACCTCTAAAACCTGTTTTAGGTTTACAGGGCACAATTGCATGAAAAATAGTTGTTATGTGTGCATGGTGGAGAAGGGAGAGGAGAGAAAATGGTGTCAAAAAACCAAAAGATGAACCAAATGCAACTTGTCACAGACCTACCCAAGACCACTAAGGCTGGCTCTGGCAGTTGGCTAAACTCAATATTTGTACTATTCGAAGTATTTCCTAGGGTAATTATGGAGAAATACAAGGAAATACTGTATTTTGAGCCAGATATGCCAGGAGGTAATGAGTGCTTCCTTTGAAGCTGGTTTGAGTTTCAGGCACTCAGGACCTAGCAGGATCTGGCCTGTGTGGAGAGCTCATTTGTCTTGAATCACACTGACATGACTACACATGACATACACCGAGATGGAAAGAAAAATCCGTCATAGAAAGGCAGCTCTGTTGACTTCAATGGTATGTCACACATCTGAATCAGGCTGTATTTGTTCTTGTGGCTATAAAGGCAGACTGTATTTAAAGGAAATAGATTACAGAAAATCAAGTAGAAAATGGAACAAAGACCTTTGTTATAATTAAGAAATAAAACTATTTTTTTGCCAAAAATAGAAATTCAGCAGTATTTTTCTGCAATTGTTTCTACCAAAGCAAAATGAAATAATAGTAGTTTTTATTTTAGTTGTTTATGACTTTTTTCATCCATTTTTGTGAAAGTGAAGACTGAAATGCCTTGGAATTTTATTTATAGCGACTTTTATCTTCCTTGACACAAAACTTTAGACTGATACAAATATATCCATCTGTGTTCAGTACCCCAGAAAAAGGCATTAAACCAAGGCAAATTCCCTCTCCTATTTCACTAGAAATGTAGTACATGGAGAAGAATTATGTAATTTACAATATAATCAAGTGCTATCACCTTTCTTCCATGCACACTGCAAATTGTTCTCTCAGAAATGTACTACGTCTTAACATTTTTGCAAACTCAGTTACACTTTTCTGGCCAGAACCTCGTACATCTTATTTGATGAGAAAGACATTCGTTCTCATGAATATCATGTAAAATTCATTAACATCTCTATGAAATTGCTGTCAGTGGTGTTAGAACCTGACAATAAGTGAATAACATTAATTGGAATCCTTTTGGGCGTTTTTCATCAGGATTTTGGTGTTGATAGTAAAATGTATATGAACAATATAGTGAATAAATATAATTTGAAACAATATCAGAAAGTCTATAATTAAGTTATGTATTTTTAAATATAGAAATTATTTGGAAATGTATTGTAATACAAATATTATGTATGTACAGCTTTCATACAACACTTTTCTTTAGAATTTCCCAAACTTTAGACTTTTTCCAAAAAATAGATTTGACATTATGATTCCCACTCTACAGGTAGGGAATTTGGTATTTAGAAAAGGCATCAATGACTATTCTCTCCAAATCTCAAATTACTTTACTGCATGAAGAATTCTGGAAATGATTTAGCGTCATGACTAAATTAAACAAATTTAAAACAACAACAACAAAATGGTATCTGTTCCCATAATCTTATTAAGTAAGTGAATTGCAGAGAAAATTCAAGAGCAGGGTTGGGGACCTTTTATCTACATAATCCTCTTTCCGTCAAGAAGCCCCTCACATGTTTGCAACTCACAAAAGAAACATTTCAGAGAAGAAGAAACATTGCTATCGCCGGCAAAATACTTTCTTTTACAAAGATTTTTCAGTTCTCTGGCTAAATAATTGATATGAGAAGGGTTGAAAACTTGTCGATTAAATAACTCGAAACACTGAAATAATTTGAGAGTTCTTGATTTTAATTCACACTCTTTCAGACGAGGAAATGAGTCACTGAGTGTACATTCTGCTGTGTCTAAATCGGAATGTCAAAATATATACATACTTACATGGGATTGGCCAGGAACAGAAGTTGACTTAAGACTTTACAAGCCAACATTAACTGTGAGAGGGCACTGGGAAGAGCTGACTACCCACTGGTGGGGCCCAAAGCATCTGTTACCATGACCTGTTCCCGAGCCCTCGGCAGTGCCGGCGCTCAGCAGCCTTGCAGTGAGTGGAGAGGTGCAGATGGCGACTCAGTGGTGGGCCACTTCCCGGCTCTTCCACTTGAATATCCAGTCCCCAGTTCCTGTGACAAATTCTTGCTGCGCTGAAGGAAGGGTTAAATAAGAAGAGCATAGCAATTAAAGAGACTTGAGTGCTTGCTTTCACTTCTGCTTGCATTCTGAGTGTGCAGCCAGTGCCCTGGAGGGTTCTCTCCTGGCTCTGCTCAGCCCTGCCCCATGCCAGCAGAGGTGAGCAGAGCACACTGGACAACACTGGACAATACAGTGCTGAACAACATGTATTTTTGATACACCACAGACTGAGAATTCCCTTTCAAAATACCTCCCTTCTGTATGGAAAAAGACATCGGGGAACCTTCAAGTTCAAGAGTGTATCAACTTAATCAGCCAAACCCCACCCCTCATCCCTTTCTAAATTCAGCAGTTCTGTAACTTCCCATGCCATCTTTTCATGGTTTTTGTTGGGTTCTCTTCCCCACACCCTTTCGTCACTGAACATTACTAATTAACAAAACTTTGTGTGGCTTTCTCTTCATTACTGTCAATAAGGACTGCTTCTGCAAGGTTCTGCAGACAACTGTGTAAACTCCTCAGAGTTTATTCCTCCCTGCATGCGCAATGAATTACTCCACAACCCTAGACTGTTCCTGGATATCCAAGGTGCTAGGGGCTGTACAAGGACAGAGAAGTGCTTGAGGATCAAAGATCCAGAGATCTGACAGCATGAGTGAAATATTCCTTGCCCCTTGCGAGCATTTTTTCAATGCACACAAACCTATTTGGACTGATCTAAAGAGTCCTGGCACTGGATTTCACTTTCAGATGCTCTTTCTGTATCCCTTTCTAACTCTGGTTCCTGGAGTGGAAACTAAAAATGCCATAATCACTATTGATTAGTGATTTCCCCCTTTTTCCAGTTCCTTTTCCCAAAGAAAACACATTGGAGTTAAAGGTAACCTACTAACACAGATATTGCCCTTTCCACCAGTAAATATGAGATTCAAATACATTTTGTGAGTCCACCCTGACAGATGAAGCAGAAGCAATCACTTGATATGACCCTCTTTCCTTTAAAAACAGAATAAAAATAGTAAGCTTTTGTATTTATGTAGCCATATGGACAATGCATTAATATGGTGAAAAGCTCTGACACAGATCCCAGCTATGCTGTGAAATGGATGACCCTACTGTATTATGCTCATTAGGACAGGCTCATCCTAAAGGGTGTTTGACATCACCAGCCAGTCAAGTCTCCAGCTCTACATGGTAAGAACAACAAACTTGCAGTATTTAGGTCTCAGCCCACAGCAAGCCCTCTCCTCCAGCTGCACAACAACAGCTTCACCTCTCTTAAGGACAAAGTTACAGTGCTGGATCTGGTTGTAAAATTTTTGTGTTAGCTTCACCCATATAACTACCAAAGGAAACTGGCACCTTATCCAGTGTAAACCACTATTTTGCAACAAGGGTGGAATCAGACCCAGTTGATATAAGCAAGAACGGTAGTCTTGTTGCAGAAAAAAAAATATTATTGGGGAATAATGTCTGTTAAACACTAGTTTCAATGCATGCCTTCACTTTGTGAACTGATGAAACCTTTTTGTTTAAAATTATCCAGGATTACAGTACTGTGACTATAACGATGGGGAAAGCACAACCTTCCTACAGCATGTATGGGCAAGACAAGTGATGTTCAAAATACAGTTTATACAATGGGATGTGCAAAAAGTACTTGGGAAATAAACAATGTGAGACCCTTTTAGACACGTGAATATGAGTCGAAGTTAGGAAACAGGAGAGGATCGTGGTCTGCGTTCAGTGTAGGCTATAGAAGATTTTAATTGATGGATGTTACGTAGTCCATCCTAATAAACTGATTTCTTGTTTACTTCTGATGTATTCAATCAAGATTGGAAGTGAGTTGAAATATTTCCACTCTTTTATGTCCTCTCCTGAAAGACAGTTTAAGAAGAATTTATTAAAGCACCAAAGCAGGAAAAAAAAGAGAAAAGAATAGATTTAACGGCTTTCTAACAGCAATGGAGTAGAAAGCCTAACTCATTGTTACTATATCCAAAGCATTTTAAAAGTACAAGCAAGGAATGCATCTCTATCATCTGAGTTTAATACAAAATCATGTTCCTCTCCTGTCACACACAGGATTTGTTATAGATTTTATCTGCAATAAAAGCTATGTCAGTAGTGCCACATAATACATTTGTAAAGGTTAGAGATATTTTAACCCACATCTGTGACCAGAATTTTAATGACAAGCATATCCTCTGAAGCAGTACTAGGAGAGGAAAACTCTTCTGTAGATATTAATGCAAATCAGTGTAGAACAATGCCTACGCAACATTACAATAGGGTCATTGTGAATCATGTCCTTGAAATTACAAATATGTGACATAAGTGAAAATATATTATTACGAATTCTGCCAATCTCTTGTCCTTGTCAGGGGTTTCTGTTTTTGCAATCCAGAGAGATTAAACCATTTTATTGCTTAAACTGTCACGAAGACCTGCAAAACAGAACAGCAGAATTACTTTAATGACTTTATTTTTGAAACATGCATTCTTACAAACCATGCATAATGAACAGCAAATTCACAGATGTATTGTTTCTGTCCATTTCTATTTTACTTTCAAAAAATTCATTTATTTCCACCTTCGGCTTTGCTAATTAGGGGAAGAATGAAGGAAACAAACACTCCAGGAACAGCAGTTTTGTTCACATCCAAGGGCTTCAAGTTTTATCTTTGAAACTGGAAGGAGTTTAACATGGGAAATTAAAGTTTTGATACTGAAAGGTAATGCTTCCTCTTTAATCATCCTCTCTATTGATAAAACTTTTCCATGGGATTACGTCTGATTTAATTGTTCTTGATTCTTTTAATTGGTTTGAGATGATGAAGTTTCTGCAAGATGCAGCTCATCAATGTCTTCTCCGGAAAAACACACCATGGCTGAAGTGAACAAGAAGTTTATCATATGGGTTCCACTAAGAAAATGGAATTGATCATTTGAACTTGTTTCACTTAGGTAGAGCAAGAGATGCAAGTAGGACTATGCTTGAACAAAAAGTTACATATCCAAAATAAACTCTTGGGTTATAGATCTATGGCCATAACTACTTGTGCTACTTAAGGCTTGTTTTGGCATCTGATCATCTTTATTGGAACTGCAAGACTCGTTTGAGGTAAACGATAATTTAATTAGTGGACTCCATACAAAGCTTCAGCTTTACCTTTTACACTTAAAACAACAAGTTTCTAGAAAGCACAGGCAAAATCTTGTTTTGATTAACCTTTTATCTTCAAGCCTTAGATCAGTATCAGGACATTTTTTTTCTCTTTTCATTCATAATCGATTTTAGAAAATAATGTTGATATTTGCAGCGTTACTGAGCCTCCACATTACATTGTGCAATTATCCATAAGATTTGTGGAGCATAAAGCAAAACTGTTTGCTTTTAGAGGACATCTGCTATAAATAAAATGATACCATAAATTTTCCAAGACAGCCATCACCTACCCAGTTGTTACAGAGGCAAAAAGTCTTGGCTTCCCAGAGCAGGTTCCTTTTCAGCCTCTTGTCAGGGAGGTCAACAGCATTTACTTTTGTGCTTTTTCTAGGTACCTTCCCCCACTGTAATGAAATTAGAATGTAATGCTTTCGACGCCTGCACGTATCAGCTTTCATTCTTTGGGGAAACATGTGAACATCATTAGAACACAGTTTCTCTCTCTGTTTTCGAAAATGTTTCCTTAACAAACTTTATGAAATTCAAACTCAGGGAGTTCATTCCGATGCTGTCTTTAATAAAGTGGCATCTGCTGTTGCTGGTAAATGCAAGCATCTGTTATCGTTTCTGGTAGGAACCCCTATCTTCATGAACAGGGAGATCTCAACACGGACATAACATTCTCTAAGAGGGTCCCATCTCTGGAGCCCGACTGGGTATTTGCTTTATCCTTAGGAACATTGTTCAAATCTGCTCATCCTTTGCTTTGCAAAATGAAAGAAATGAAAGGAATTTTTAATTATATTGCTGCTGCTGCTTACTGTTAATAATAAATGCTACACAGCACCATGCATAGCTCTTGTCTCTTGAGAAGATTCACAGCACAGCTGGGGAGTGGGGTTGCTGTTGGTCCCTCTTTAAAGCACACATTTCTCTGAGTGGTTTGCTCTGTAAGCTTGTTAAGAGCAGAATGAATTAGGAGCGAGCTGATGACTTGCTCACCTCAGAGACACAAGAATTATGTTCTTGCATTCTTTGAAAAGTTCATGGGCAGCATCTACTCAGGTTCTCTGTGTGCCTTTTCTTCATGAGGCTCTCAAATATCTGAACTGTGGTAGGCCTTGGCATTTTTATAGTGTATTTACCTTCCGGTATGTAAAGAGTAAAGGTGCTTTTTAAGTCAAGCAGGATATGAAGGCTCCTTCTCTGGCAAGATAACCTCAGATGGTTTTGCAGCTGCCTGAGACTGAAGTAAGTGCTTTTGATGAATGAGTCAAAATGACATGTTTGGGGATGAAATAAGGTGCTAGTCACAGGTTTTTGAAACAGCAGCCATGGTAAGTGCTTGCAATATAGCTTTTTTTCCCAGTAAATTTCTGTTGTGTGAGCTAGTTACACTTCTGAGTTGTTGCTTGTGCTATCGAAATCCCTTATTGCTATTAGATAATGATATTAAAGTAGGTTAGAAACTGTACCAGCAACACAAGCTGTGAAGAGTCATGAATCAATTCACACCCCAAAATGAGTGCAAGAGCATTTCTGTTTCAGAGTGAAATCTGGGACTCTGATATAGGCACATGACCACTAGAGAGGGAAGATAAGAAAAGCCCTAATATTCTGGGACTTGTGGTATCTCACTGAGAGATGATAAGACAGAAATAATAGCATTCCATGTGGGACTCCCTTGCTTTTGTCACTGGAGAAATATCTCATGCTAGCAATGAACAGGTAACATATTTTTATTCTGCTTTACCATTTTATTCTATAGTACCTTATTTGTACTTTGCTACAAAAGGAGCTGTAAAATTGCATTTTAAAAGTTTTTTGTACGAATACAAGAAGATGCATGCTTAATAGTACCTCCCTAATGAGAATTTACTCTTTAGGCCTCTCTGATATCTGTTTTGTAAGGTACAGCTGTCTAGGACACTTGGGAAGAAATAGATAAGATAACACGAATATGGTTTAATTAGGCTGCAACTTTATTTACTATCTCATTTTGGAACTGCTGATAAAGGAGTGCAAATGTTAATACTTTATTTAATTATTTTCATTATTTAAAGCCTGTTACATGTCCTCTGTTCTTCCGCAACTATTTGCTGAATTGGAGGAATTGGGAGGCATGAAGATAGAGAAGGAATTCTAGAGAATTTTGGAATTCCCAAATATACGAAAAAGTGCTGCATGATGCAAGGGGTGAAGAGGCTGAAGGACAAGGACAGCTATATACTTTCCATATGAGACAAAACTAATTTTAAGTCTGTGAAAAACGTGTTTCCTATTGCAAATCGGGTCCAAAATTCTCTGTAAATATTTGTTTTTCTTTTAATTTTTCTTCAGATGAAATTTGTTTTAGATTTACTACATTCTTTTCTAGCAATAATGCTGTTTAATGAAAGATTCTGATTTTATGTCTTTTTGTTCAAATACATGATTTTTAAGCAATTCTTTTCAGTCTAAACCAGACAAAATTGAAACAGAATATTTGTATTATACTACAGGACTATACCAGTTTATAGACCCTGGCAAATTCTTAGTTGTGCAAATTTATGGCTTGGTCTTGGAAGGACTGATTGCTTATATACAAAATGTTCAAATTATTCTCATGCTTGTATGTACTTTCCTAGAACACAGGCTTTATAAATTTAACAGGTCTTCATGATGCAGTCTCTAAACAGTCCACAATAAAAGATAAGGGCTACAAAAAAGGTTTTTGATGGATTCATTTTAAAAAAAGTTGTTTAGGCCTTATCACTGTTGTCTAATATAGCCACTGTTTGTGAGCCATTTATTAGGAAAAAAAAATAAGAAAGGAGGATATAAAGGCAGTGGAGAAGCAATTCCTAAGTAGATGCTGCGAGTAATTTGTTCCTCAACCAACCCAAATCTTGCTAATCTTGAATCCTTACCACCATTCAGATCAGCAGAGCTTTTAGCATTAGAAGAGTTAGTAAAAACAATGATGTGAAAAGTTAAAGGGAAAACTGGGAATTAAACATAACAGCATTGTTAGTTGCTGAAAATTACTCTCCAGCATGCAGTAGCCCACATAATCTACGTTTATCAAATATTATTACCTTTATTTCTTCAATATACATTTCTCTGTTCTGCTCTTGTGTTGTTTGTTTGGATTGGTTTTTTTGGTTTTCTGTAACTTTTTAATACCTATGTCTTTTTCTATACATAAAATGGTAGGATATATTTTACAAAAAAAGTACTGTGCTTTTTTTTCTTCAGATTTTGTTTCCTAATGGCATAGGTGCTTTAGAATCAGTAAAACCAAATCTCGTTCGCAGGAGATTTACCTTGCTTTGATGTATTAAGCTGATAACCCATTCAATGAATGGCTATCACATCCCAATAAAGCATTTCTTTCAACTATTTTATGTATTTCACAGACCCTCGTGTTTAAAAATATTAATCTTTCATGGGTTATATTGTGATTTTATGACAATAAAATATGTTATTTTGTTTAACTGATTTGCCATGATAATACCTCTCAGCTTTTGTCACATTGGAGCTATATGACTCTCTATAGGAGAAAATGACCAATTCTATATCTATCTACTTGAATTTGCAGCAGAACTGCGCACTGATTATGATCATCAGCCTTATAACATATTATTCTAGTTTTATCTCTCTCTCTCTCTCTCTCTCTCTCTCTCTCTCTTTGTCTTTTCTGGCAGCAATTGGGGACATTCTTAAAAAGAGAGAGCCCCAGACTGCCCTGGAGAGTTCCCCTTTGCAGGGGAGGTTGCTCTTGGCCACTGCAGTGCAAGGGCAGGCTGCAGCTGTGGTGCAGATGGTGAGGGCAGCTCCCAGCCTTAGCTCCCAAACAGAGATGTAAGGAGGCAGAGATGATGAAACACCTTACATAATTACTCGGTGAATACAGCTGATTGACTGGGTATTTGTATGTTATATGTGCATTGACCCTTGCTCACCCACTGCCAGACTCAGAGTGCAAGATTTGAATGGTTCAGCTTAAGGTGAATTGTATAGTCTGGCCAATGTTAACATAATTAAAACTTTTATACCAATTACTTTCATGTAACCTGTGCTCTACATATTTGAGAAGTGTTTTGAACAGTTTTTTTTTTTTATTTTTAGTGTATTGGTACTTAACCTTTTTATCTCCCTCATCTGTAATACAGCTTTAATTATAGTAGTTAAAGGTGAAGAAACAATTAGAAATGTGAAAAAATGCATCCAACTTAATTTTACATAAATCTAAGTCAGAAACTTAGGCCAATAATAGAATTTGGGTTTTTTTGAGTAGGGGACAAAAAAGGTATTTTTGGTTCCAGAGTGATATTTCCTCTAATATGGCTCAATGGTGTATGGATATTCAACCTTAAAACTGTAGCTGCTCAACAACTCCAAAATTATTCAGAATACATAGTTTTGCTTGTTATTTGAATTTCCTTCTTACAAAGGTTCCAAGAGAGGTCCCTGGCTGATACAAAAACAGAAATTGGAGTGTATGAAATATAACAAACACCATAACTAAAACCAACATCTTCGTAGGCAACTCTATACATAAATAAAAACTTTGAAAATCTTATTTTTAATAAGACAGGGTGTTTTGTTGATCCCTGCATTAGGAACATTGTAATAATTCATGCACAAGCTACCTAGGGAAAGACTGCCAGACTCCAGGACAAAGAGTCATGAGGAAAGTCCCAGCAGCAAGGAAGATGGAGGGTTAGTTGATCAATCAAAAACTTCGGGAGATCTGGGAGATCAAAAGCACATTTTGTAGGAATAGGTCCAAGAAGTTCGAGGCATGCACAGAAATCCCTCCTGCATCCAGCTACAACTACAGCCCTGCAGCTGCAGCTCAGGCAATGGGGCAGACCTTGTTACTGCTCCTCTATTTTCAGGCAAAGTTTGGTGAATTTTTAGCCAAGGTTTCAGCAGCCAAAGCTTTGGTGATTTTGGATGAAATAGAGTGCTTATGTAATCCTTGGTTTAGGGAAAGCAGAGTGAGCTTCCAGCTGGCTGAAGACAGAGACTGGGGGTTGGAGCACTTTGATGTTCCAACCAGTTGCAAAGTGAATGTTTGTATATGCCTCACTCACTGAAAATGAGACTTAGTTAAGGTTTAGGTTCCAATAATCCTTAAATCCCCTTATGATTTCTGGTTTTATGCGCCAAAAAAGCACTTTTTTTTTTCCCCTACCTGGGACATCTTTAAGTGTATACAGATATGCATTGTGCACATTTTGGACGGCTCTTGTAGGTGGGGTGGGAAATCTCTCTAAGCACCATCAGAAACCAAAACTGAGACAAGGAAGCACTTAACTTCCTGGGAACTGTTCATTTCCACACATCAGGAGCTTTACAAGCCATAATCACCACAATGAGTGAGTCACCAGACTTTTTGGAATTAATATACACCTTCTTTCTTGATAACATTGTATGATAACAAATAATGAAAACAGCAAATAAAGCAAGAGTAGCTTAATCAGCAGGAAGAATGAAAGATACTACATGGCTCTCAGTTTTAGCAGGGCATTCGGCTGTGAAAAAGGGTAAGTGTTCTAGGTTGTACTCCCAGTATTTATTTCAGGGTTTTTTGGTTAATAATTTTTTAATATGCATTCAACAAGTCCTCCCATGTCTCTTTAAAGAGAAAAAAATCATGCATAGTTCATTCAAGGGATACAATCAAATAATTATGACTAGGAGTTGTTTTCCTCTTACTTGGAATTTGAAGGGTTGGCTTACAGATTGCTTTACTTTGTATTTCCTAAGGTGTTCCTCATCCGTGTACTGGGGACCTGAGGAATGTGTCCTCTGGCGTTTCTTCTGGTGAACTATGAGAACCTCCTGATCTGAAACTGTGTGACTGTGTTTGGGTTGTGCCATGCCTGAACTAATTAGACAGTTATTTCTCAGTCATTCACAGAGTTTTTGCTAAAAAACCCCAAATCATTAAACGAGCTTTTTGACTAGGCATGTCTAGGGAAGCCTGAGTTTTTTTCAACGTGTAGTGTAAGATTACTCCTGTTGGCTTAGTTCAAGACAGTGCTCTTCATTTGTTACCTAACTAATTCCACCTGAATATCGTAGTGAAAAGCTGAACACTTAAATCTTGAGATCTTATTCTACACGCTAGACACACGGCTGTTAAAATTCAGACTCCCTAGACCTCACAGAGGCAACAAAGCTTAAAAGAATATGACCTTTTGTCTACTGGAGTCCAAGTTTGCCCTCTACAAAATGAAATATTTCTTTTTCCTACCTCATTGAGATGGGTATTAAAGTCCTCCTTTAATGAAGGAAATCTTAGCTCTGTTAGAATCAATGTCAAAACTCACATTGAGTCCAACACGGCCAGATTTTATCTAATATTTAGGATGCCCTCATTACTGCCCTGTGTGAACTGTGACAAACCCCGGGTGTTCTGCATGTGCTGTAAAATATAACTATCCAAAGACTCTCTCTCTGTGTCACTAACTTTTGCCCCTTCCTTCCCCACATACAGACATTTAATATGTCTGTAATTTTCTTGATGATTTTCATGCCTTCTTTTAATATTGCAACCATATTTGCTGGCTTTCTGCCTGGTCTGTTGGACTCATCTGACAGTGTGTACTTTCATTTGTTATTCAGCTCGTTTACTATCCTCTATGATTTTGTTTCATATCCCTTCCTATATTCTTTAGAGCGTCACCCTTGACTTGTCTCTTCCTTTGGCAGAACTAAACCCCCAAAAGTTCTTGGGTTAATGTGGTTTGCATTTCCAGCTGTACTGTGTCTCATTTGAAAGTTTTCTCTGCATTTGCAATATCTTTATCTGCTCTGAAGCATAATAGAGTTTCAATTTATATACTGCTTTTAACATCAAGCAGGCACTTCAAAGTCCTTTATAAAATGGGGAAAGAGGAAGCTAAACCTGAATAGTTGATGCAGATAGAAAAGTTTTCAGGGGTAGACTTAAATTGAGATAGCATAAGGACATTCTACATATTATCATCTTTCTTGCTTTACTCCCAGTGCTCCCTGCTTGCTTATTTTCTATTAAACATTATACTAAGTGATATTTCAATTCTTTTGCATTTTTTTATGTTACTAATTGCTGTAGATAGTTGAGGGAAGTTGTTGGTGTTTTTTTTTCTATAGGCTTTCACACATAAATTTTTGAGACTTTTGTTATAGCTTCACTGTTCTTTTTACACATGGGCCAAAATGAATCCTCATCAGATGGTTGCTGGATGCTCCAGTTAAGCATCACATGTAAGTCTCTAGGGCAGCTTCATTCCCTGGCAGAAATTCAGCTCCTATCCACTCTCAGGAATGTTAATTTACCACAAATTGTAGCTCATTTCTTGAAAGTGATTTGCCTATAATAGACAGTCCCTGGAGAATTAAAAGA
>VWZT01011431.1:997520-1107649 GCA_013397055.1 Pachycephala philippinensis | reverse complement strand
TTTTTTTTAAACTAGGGTTATCTGACACAACCAGGATTTGCAGTTCTGGCTTCAAGCTACTACAATAATGCAAACTCAGTCTGATTTTTCTAATGTCATGATGAGACTCCTTATTAAAGCTTGACATGGACAGGGCATTGTAGAAAACACTTTGATTCCATAACCCAGAGACTTTCATAGGCATGCTGTGACACTGTAAGACTTTTTCCTCTTGTGATTATCTCTCTTTAATGTAACATTATTGTACTGGAACTCTTAGTGTCTAATTTCCCAGAGTATTACATCACTCTATTATAAGGAATCCTCCTTACTGTCATTCCTAGATCAGGATTATATAGAAAACCTAATGAATACTCAAGGATTAATCATTACCACAACCATGGATTGAGCTTTGGGAGAGGAAGAAGTAGGAAAACATCCACCATTTATCATTCCAGAGGGATTAGCAAGGCAATTCTTTACCCAGAATAAAGCGCAAGCTAAAAAAAAAAATAAATTAACACATGGTAATAGCATAAGGTTATTATTATGTTTTTATTATTTAAAAATTAACCTCAAAGTTCCCAACTTCTAGTTTGCATTGATAAGATACTCCGGTGGACTTCTGGCCACAATGACCAATGCACATACATTGAGGATGTCACTGACAGCTCTGGGCCATGCTTCATCATGGCTTTATGAACTGCTAGCTGTCTTCTAACCTGAAGACCATCGTAGGAAGAGTGAAAGGAAAATAAAAGATATTTAAACTAAAGCACAAAGACTGTTATATGGATCGTTATTCTCTGACAGGAAGCATGACTCCAACACCTATTCAGAGAAATCTGCTTGTCCCAGATTTGCAATTCAATATTTAAAGGAAAGAGTTAACTGTTGCTTCAATGCAAACTTCTGAGGTATAAAATTGAAAATATTTGCATTAACACACATGAAAAAAATACTTTAAATTTTTACTTCTTCGTTCCATTTGTCTGTGACTGAACAGTTAGAGCAATCCCTTCACTTCGCTTTTGCATCATACTTTGTAATGAATGGAAAGAATTACTAGATTATGTTTCTCTCAAAATCATTCCTCAAAAATTCAGTGATTACCTATCTCCTCAATGTACCATTGGAAGGCAGAGGAGATGGCAGAAATATGGATGCAAAGCAAATACCATGAGAGACACTTGTTGAATCACTGATCTTGCTGTCAGTAGCATCGATCAATGCACATTTCCACAAGCTCTCTAAGCCATGCCTTCACCCACTTTCTCTTTAGCAGCCTGCCTGCATGTCAAGTATTTTACATGGAGTACTTCATGGGTTTTGACTCTGTTTCCAACCTAAAGCTGCTTCTTCTGGCATAATACTACTTATGGTTCTTTCCAATCAAGTAATACTGATTTCAGGCTTTTTAAGTGCTGTTGCTATACACTTCTCTCCTCTGCTAAGTATGGTCTGCTTCTCTCTTGAAAAAAGGCTGGCTCGTTCCACTCCTCATCAAAGGAACTGTTCTTCTCAGCTCTTCTTTTCCTCCTGATAGACTTGGCTCACGCTCCTTTTTCCACTGCCAAAACTATTGGCCTACTTTGTTATGCTCCAATGGAGCCATCCTACCCTACTTGGCTGCAGTTGGCCTGTTCCACTCTGCTCAGATTAAGCTCTCTAACTCTGCTCTTTTTTGCAGAATATGGTCATTCTCCTGTAATCCTCTGTGCTTTTCTATAATCAGTCTGCTCATCATTTGC
Organism: Pachycephala philippinensis; assembly: GCA_013397055.1. Lineage (NCBI taxonomy): Eukaryota > Metazoa > Chordata > Aves > Passeriformes > Pachycephala > Pachycephala philippinensis. The sequence goes on along the minus strand of VWZT01011431.1, from coordinate 1,105,919 downwards.
AGAAAGTTGTCTCGATAATCAGATTTCATCCATATGGAATTTAATCCAGGTATTTGCTAATGACCACTAAGACTGATGGCTGCCTTTTTGTGGCATATTTTCTACAGGAAACTATACTGTCTACCTGTCATGTGTTCTGTAAAAAATGTACACTTCCACATTAATGTAAAATGATCTGTGTAAAGCATATTAGTACAAAGCTGTGAACAGTCCTTGCACATGTCTTGGGAGCCAGACAGAAATGGACCCACGTAAATTCCAAATAAAGGCTTATAATTACAGAAGCACATATTCAGAGGCATAAAGGAATCCCATTTGTGTTATTAAAACCCACCCGACTAAATCCTTCACAGTGTACCAGTATCAGTGAACACGCCTTGGGAGCTGTGCAGAAAACTTCCCAAAATGTGCATAAACTTAGGTTAAGAGTATTTCTAATCCCACAGTGTTTACAAGTTGCTAATTATGTGGTCCCCGACTTGTATTAAATATGAAAGAATTTTAAGTCTCCTTTTGTGAGTTACTATTGACATGTTCTAGCCACAACTCTTCCAGCCATTTCTGACAAACAATTTACCTTTCTGCTTGTTTGATGTAGTCATGGCTCAAAATGTGGCAGGAGTTGGGGTTTTTTCCCCAATACTTACAATAATCCAGAAAAAATACCTAGGTATTAAACAAATGAGAAGGCATAATTAATTCATGAAAGTCCTCTTTGAAAATGTTGGCCCACATTAATCTGACTTTTTCTATGTATTCATGCCACCCTATTTCTTAATTCACCTCTTCTGCATTATTAAAAAGTATAAATTCATTACTGTGAACATTTATTTTGTCTGAAGCATCACCAATTTTAACCAGCATGCTGGTATGAATCAGAGCATGATAAAAAACATTTGACTTCATAAATCTTTTACTTCTGAATGACTGATGAAAAAAGAAAGGGTCTATAAAGCCGTGAATACCTTCTCAGTAAATGATGCAAAAAAATTATATAAAAAGTAATTGATAATTTTGAGATCAGGGAAAAAAATTATAAATCTGTCTCCTTTATGAAGTCTTTTGTATGAAATATGGGATGGTTTAGGCTATAAAATTTATACTTACCAGCAGGATACTCAATCAACAGCTTTAAACAAGATATTTAGAGATGACAACAGAAGCCACTGTTATAGACAAGCAATCCAGAAATTATATTTATTTATACTTTTATTCTCTTGCTCAGTTTCACTTAAAATAAACTATTATAACATTTTACACAGTTAATTACTTCTGCTGGAAACTAAAATATTTAGTTCCAGCACCTTTTCTCAATGGACTTGCAAGACACTATTTAGAATTTGTGTATATGGTGTGCTGCACATATTAAAACCTTAAAGACCATGTCAGGGACTCTAAGGAATAATAAAATATTAATTTGATGGCAAAAATTAAGTGGCTTAAAGCAAGAAGCTGTTGTTTATCCCATGAGTGGCTTTTAAGACATTGATGTCTGGTTTGATTGTGTCTATTCTTAGCCAAATTAACCACACGTAATGAGACCTAAGTAACTATCTGACTTCAATCAAGCACCTCACTTATGGGAAACCACCAATTTTCTCTCTGTCAAGTCCTCAATATAAGGACATATCCTCTTTCTGAACTCATCTGATTTTGATAAAACTATAAAATGGCCTGTTTCATCCCTGTGAACTTGCAGAAAAAGCATGTCCTTACAGAAAAACCACTTTCTTTACATGTAAAGAAATACATAGAAAGAAGGCCACAGAAAGTGTGCATCTTATGTGTTATATCATAATTTACTGAGAAAACAGAAATACCTAACTGACCATGAATAGGGAAATGAATAAATTAATTATATGCTTGTTAAAATAAATAGATGGTTCTAATGCTCTGCTTCTTCAAGAGAGTTAATTCAATTTACAGCACCAAAGAATCCAGCCTATATATTAGCAGTGGTATATATATTGTCATCAGATGTAAATAAGACATCTGCAGATGTAGTTTCCTTTCAGTCACTGCCAGAACCAGGGATAATAGTACAGTTGAAAACACCAATTTACTCAAGAAATACTGCACCATAAACTGGTTTGCAGTTAACAAGAGACTATTGACTATGAATTGCATTAACATTTAAAAGCAATATAAAACATGATAATAATTAATTTCTTTTACAAAAAAAAAAAATTAAAGGAAAGAAGATACTTCTAGATCTGTTTTTGTAGTGTTTGCAGGAAGTAATGGCAATTTCTCAGGGTTTTTTTTTTTATTAATATAATTCAGACTACATCATAGAAAATATGAACCCTGAAAAGGAAATTTTTCAAAAGCATCTTTTGAATATCTAAGGTTCCTAACCATACCCTACCTTCTTCCTCCTTCTGCTGCATTTTCTTCAAAGGGGAGCAAAATGCTGAATACATCCTAAGGAAGCACCAGAAAGTCTAAAGATTTTAAGCAACATAATGTGAAAGCATTGGTAAAAGGGCAGAAGTTGGGAGAAATAGAGCAGGGAGACACTGGCAGCACAGAGGTGAGCAGAAAAGGATCAGTTTCACAGCTGAGAGAGGTACAACTACTAGGAGTCACTGAACTTAACTCAAAACTGTAATTCTTTTGAGATGTTCTGGTGAAATCATTCTTCTTATCCTTGAAGTTAGTGATCAGAAGGACAAAATGAAACTATGACCCATGGTTCTTGAGAAAAATAAAAAATAAAGAAAAAGAAGATGGAGCTTTGCATTGTGTAAGCCCCAGGACTCTGTCAAGGGCAAAACAGCTGGATGTACTTTTTGCTGACTCATGGCATTGGTATGCATGTCTTAGACTTGATCGTTCTCGCAATTAGTTTCAGAATTATTTTGAGGCAGACAATTGGCCTCTGAATGCAGATGTGCCAAGTATGGTTGGTTATGCATATGTGTCAACTGTTTCAACAGAAATGAGGAGAAAAGTAGACAGACTTGGATGTTTTGTTTAGCTTTTATGTTTTAGAGGCTTTGCTTTGGTGCCGTGCATCTGGTATTCGCTTTGTCACATAATTATACTGGGTCTCGTTCGGCTTGGAAAATCAGGTTTATTTTCTTTTTCTGAAGAGAGTTGACAAGTGCTATTTTAATCTTTCCAAGCAATTTCGGTATTAAGCATTCCTATCACGTATCAATTCAGGGAGGGAGGTTACAGCTTTAAGTTCCTACATCTGGAGTTTTGTCCACTCTCAGGTAGACGTGACTGCCAACAGCAAAAGAGAGAGCAGGGTTTGGAATCAGATCGCAATTAAGGTTACACAGCGTCAATGGTGTCAGGCTCGAGGGAGGCATTCAGCAGTCTCTGTCTGCTATGCAAACCACCAAACGCCTCCATCTGACAGCTTTTCAAAATAGCTACGCTTGGCACCACTTCTTTGGGCACAATATGTCCTGGATAATTTATTTAGTTTATATATTCAGCTGTGTACTAATTAACTCTTTGTCTTTTGGAGTTCTGATTTCCTGTTTAATACATTTAACATTGTGTCTTTGTAGTCCAAGGGGACAAATTCTTCTGGCATTTACCTGGAATGAATTCAGAGTAATTCAGATGGTTTCAGTGGACTTACACTGCCTTTAGAGAGTAGAATTTGATCCTCTCAGTGGAATTAGCAAACAGCTATAATTACCTCCATTAAAAAAAAAAAGTGTAAACAGATTTTACCTTACTTTCTCACCATTTGCTTTTTAGGTGCCGAACAACACTTAGCAGAGGACAGAACAAAGCTTGTCAAGGAGGCTCACTCAAGCCAGTGATGTCAACCATGAAACAGAACCTGAATTTTGAATTGGGCCCCCATTAAAACTGCATAAACGGCTGTGATTTGCGAGATTTTAATTTTGAAATTTTAATCTGGAGCAGTGGAATTCACTACAGTTGGTTCTGAGAAGGGTCAATGTACAGGAAATAAGAGCTGAGGCTTGTGCTGTTTTGCAGGCCCCATGTTTATTGAATTAATAGTTAATGTTTGCATGAATTTTCAGTTTAGGGATATGAAAAACCCTGTCACTATTAGAAGCCTGTGTTTAAAAGCAATTTGTAGCAAATTAGATAGAGAGTGCAGCACACAGGATACTAAAGAGCAAGCTGAGAAAGACAAAGGAGAAGTTACCTATGCATTCCAAAGAAAGAAACTGATTTCCTGAAACTTCCACTACGTGTTTTTGAGTTGTGTATTTCTCCTATATTTCATTTTATTACATCTTTTTAATGATGAATATGAAATCTTTTTTCACAATTTTTTTTTTAAAAGATAGATGACATTTAAACTTTATTGCACATAATGTAAGATTTAGTGTTTGTAGTGGGTAAATGTGTGCTTGTGTGTATATTTAAATTTCTCTACTGGAGTATTTCTTTTAAAAAACCACACTGCAAAGTAGGTAAGATTGAGAAATGCTGAGAGCTTTCGGACGTTTTAGGATCTTTAAATGCATTTGGTGTCTACCTGGGTTTTGTAGGGAAAGGCATTTGACTTTGTTCTTCATTTAGACTAAACTAAATAGTTTGATTTGCATTCCTTTTATGATCCACAATATACTGTATAGCACATATTAAAAAAACTTAACTGCAAATGCATTCTATCAAGTTCATTATTTCCAGAGTATTTCTACCTTTATATTCGATCAAATAGGAAATATTAGACACATGATAAACATCTATGGCAGCCTGTACAGCAAGACATTTCACTGAGATGTGCATTAGAGTCCTGTCTGCTTAGTGTTATACTGGAGCTTCCTGGATCACATGGGAACATTTTGTCTTATAAAACCATTTTCAATTTAGAAAAAGACAAGAAATTACACCTGAGTGTTCTAAAAATAACTTACAAGTAAGAGTTACTTTTTTATATTTATTTTCCTAAACATTATCATTTATCATATAAATCATAAATTTAAAACCACAAACATAAAGAAGTTTGAAATAAAAACTGTTAACATTTGAGTGCCTTAACATTGGCAGAAATGTTTTCCAGGCTTTTTTGGAAAGTTAATTTTGACAAAATTAGAACTGACATTGTACTGTGCTAACAGACCTGAATGTTCCAGGGGAATATGATTCCAGCTAAATTTCTCTGACCAGGGCTACTAATAATTTATGAAAGTTTTTGAAGTTCCCATCACAGAAGTATATGAACTGCTGGGAAATTAGAAGCCAGAGAAAGAAATAAAGTATAGACATTTCATCATTCAATATGCGTAACAAGGAATTTGATGCTGCATGTTGGCTGACAAACTCAGTTCTCAGATTCAAAAAAAATCAGAACTTTGCAGCAGGATTAAGCTGATATGCCTGACTGCAGAGTGACGAGCTTTGACTGACGCAGCACAAGTTCGAATGGTGTTCCCATGCACAGCAGAGGAAAAATTGTTAAAAACTCCCTTGTCTTAGAGAATGGAGAGGAGAGAGGGCAGTGAAGGAGAAGAAAATACATAGACATAGCATATGTTACACATTTAAAAGAAAAATTGCTTACTGAAGTGCATGAAAGAACCATTAGGGTTGTTTTTTAAATTTAGAATTCACTCATGTGGGGTGAAGCGATATTGTGGCAGTGGAAGTGCTAGAGTGGAGGTCAGGCCTTCGCTGTCACTGTCGCTAAAGGCTGGGTAGCTCCAACTGCAAGAGAGACTGTCAAGGAAACCAAAGGCAGAAGTTTCACACCAAACCCATCAGTCTGGCTCATAAGCAAAAACATTCTCCAGAAATTTACAGTCTGGCACTTCCTACTTGTGTTCACCAGCCTGCTCAATATCCAGCTCCCCGCAAGCTACTTTTCACTTTGGGAGTCACTGTAAGCATATTGAAAGCAATGGAAAAATTCTCATTGATCTTAGGGGCCTTCCAGACAGACCTTCTGTGAGTGTGAATGCTCCAGACACCAAGTTAGGGATGCTAATGTGAGTTTGTCATACACTGAGGTTGTTACAGAATTGTGTATAAACAGTATTTTAAAGTGTGGAGCAGTAACCATTTAGTGAGTGAGATGAAATGGGGACCTGTAAGTCACAGCAGCATATTTTTGTAATTTGTTTATGTAAAGCAAACAAATTGCTATGAGTTTTAGCAATTACCATCAATTTACTAGCAATTATTAGCAATTTTTTTTTTCCATATTGGTTCGAGGGATTCACTCTATTCTGTTTATTTACTTGTTCTCTGTTCTTTGTTTCTATTTTATACTTCTGGAATAATTAGTAGAGACAAAGGCAGAAGAGGATCAAAATGCCCATTGTGGAGCAGTTAGGAGTCATGTAGTGACCCACAAGGAGAGGCAGGGGATGACCTGGATGATTTGGGGCTTCTTGGTATCCTACAAAGAGAAATCCGACTGACTGTGATGTCCATGTCACTAATATTTTACCTTTTTTTTTTTTTAATAATATTTTGCCAAATCTGGATATCAAGGGAAAAAAAACCAAATAGTGAACCTGCAGTTATCAAGGGTTTCCAGTATCCCTGGGAGTGTGTGCATAACAGGGAGCCTGCCCCGTGTAACAGACACCTCGAGCACCCTTGTACTTCTACCACCCTAAAGCAAACACAAGCCCAAACCAGAGCCATGTGTATACATAAAAGTCTAAACAGATTAACTTACTCAGAGACAGTGAACCGAACAACAAACAAACAGAAATTAGGATAAAAGAGATCAATACACAGCAACACAAGGGGAAAAGTTAGCATCTAAATCTCAGACTGCTGACAACTAGCAGATTCATGGCTCTTTCAGAGGAGAAAGAGCTGCTTCAGCACCTGCAACGAGAGAGTAGGCAAGAATGGCATTTACACTTCTGTGGCTCACACAGCCATCCTATGAGAATGGATTATTGCATTCTGATGAAAACAAACATCAGCCAAGCTCCGGGATTGCGTTGTGCTGCTAACTGCTTTTCAAAGAAAATGTAGACTATGAAGATTGCAAATATAACGGGTCCCACATCGCAGTGACAAACACAGTGTACAAACAGTAAACGTGGTGGTGTGTTCAGATAGTCCTCATCAACAACACCAGACTCCTGCTATCATGTTTTCAAAGGGAATTTTCTGAAGGATAATAGAAGTGTGTGTACATGAGAGACAATCAAATATACCAACATCTTTTAAGTAACAAACATTTCCTTATGCATTCCTCTTAAGCCTTAAAAATGCAAAAAAAAAAAAAAAAAAATTACCAAGTTCCATATTGCAGCTGTTTTCCTCAATGGTTCTAGTGGCATTAACTTTTAAAGCTTTAATCTTCCAGCCAAATACCAAACATACCTGAGATCCCTTATTACAGACTTGATTACCAATGCCCGATTGACATGGTAACCATGACATCTTTGCTGTGAAGAGGAATTCAACTTAAAAAAAAAAAAAAAAAAAAAAAGTAATTCTATTTTATAACTATACAGATTCACACAATGTGATAATAAAGAGGATAAATAATGAAACCTGACAGGACACTGAGCTTACTGCACAAGTGTGGACAGCAGAAAAGGCAAGAAATAATACAGTTGTCACTGGACTATTTCACCTTCACACCATATAAACAAAAGCATTGTTGTTGGTTGATCCAACTCTTCGACTGCATAGTCCCAGAGTATTAATGCTAAATGTGAAAACTGTAAACCTCCAGCTCTGCTGGGCACAAAAAATATTTGACTGTACAGCAGTCTGCCTTGGTCAAGAAATTATTACAATGTTTGAAATCAGGACATACACATGTATAATGAATATTTACATAATGCTTTACTTTTTTTGTGCTCTAATGTTGCTCTTTATTGTCTGCAATACTCAATTTCTACTAAAAAATGTCAATTAATTTTACTGGTGTACAAAAGGTACAGAATAGACAGTGAAACTATATGAGAAATGGCTTAGCAGTAAGTGCTCTTCTTGGCTTTTCCACAGACATTCTATTATAGAAGAAATATTAAATCTGAAACAGCTCTTAAAAAAAGAAAAACCTAAACACTTCCTAGGTATATGATCTTAAAGAGTAACTTATCTTTGAAGAATTGCATTTTTATTCTGGAAATGCTTACTTCAATCTCACCATTTATAGGTATAATTTATTTTTCAGTAATACCTAGCCATGAGTTTCTCTGATATTGAGTGTGCAGTCTGGCCCAAGAATGATACTGAGATGGTTTTAATATAATGTCAGTGTGCTAGTCACAGCTATTTATCTTGAGTATTAATCAGCTTATATTATTTTTGTACATACAAAAAGGCTTTTTTCACACTTGTTCACAATAATAATAAAACCCACATTTGGCTTTAGGTTCTGAACTAAAATATAAATGTAACAAGGTGCTTAAAAAGCATTTTGGTATCAATCACTCAGTTTTTTTTCTCCAACAATTTTCAAGTGAAAAACAATATAAAATGGGTTACAATATCTTCTGTATGGTTTAGCCCAACCAAAGGATTTTTTTCCAGTCCTAGTTAAGTCCCTTGCATTTCTTATTTTTCTACATGCTTCTTTATGACTAATTGGGGTAACATAAGCTTGCACTCTTTTGGATATTATTCACTGTCAGCTTTCTCTGTTGAATAAACTGATCTCTTGAAAACTTACTTACATAGCACACAGCAGGAGAAATGGAGGAGAAGCAATCACTGTCCAAAGAGAGGTGGAAAGAGGAGACTGAATGAAAAATAGATAGATATGGATCACACATGCCAGATGCTGAAGTAAAGCCCGTTTATCCCTAATAAGTTGGTGAAGTTGCGGAGAAGAGTTTATCCGTGTGAATATAGGATTCCTGTAGTATTGCCAAGGTCAGTGATAAGGGATGGTGATCAGCTCAGTAAATGCTGGTTGTGCAAGTTAAAGTTGCCTAGGGACTGCTTTAACCTATGCACCCAATTTTTTTTCCAAGCCTACAAAACATTTCAGAAATGAAAACACACGTAAAATGCCTACATGGGCCATGTGTTCTTTGTTTCCTACCTTCCAAAATAAGCTCTTGTTTCTCTCTATTTTATATTTTCTTTCTGCCCTGGGTTCTTAAAGACGGATGTGTAATTGTAGTTTGAATGACAGATTGGGGTAGTGCCTTTCATTCACTTCACACAAACCTCCAGGATCCTCAGGGTGTGCGAGTAGGGGCAGAATAGAGTGCTTAGCTTTTAATGGATGGTTAAGAAGTAATGAAAGGGGAATCAGCTTATCTCGGGGTGCCCTGTGGGCTACATTGTTTTCAAATAGCTTTTAGCTGGGACTTCTCTCTCTGAGGTTATATATTGTTCAAGTGATTACCTCAGGAAACAGGACTGTTTCAGATACACCCCTTAGATACCACAGCTGTGGCCACAAGTCTAAATTGTGTTAAAACCAGTTTACATTGCACTAGTAATGTCAAAACACGCTACTGAGGTCTGATATGGCAAAAAAAGCATCATTTTACATCTTTCAGCAAACAAGGTGGTTCAGATTGACCCACCAGTGCATTTCCTGTGTCTGGTTTATGGACAAACTGGTCAAGATGACCGCAGATGTGGGCATTTACATTGTGCTTTGAGACCTGCTGTGCACCCTGAGGAGATTATCCACTGCCCCGTTAAGGACATCAGCTGTCCAAGACTTTTTAGATTTCTAGATTTGATAGAAGCTGCAAAAAATTGTTTCTTTTTCACTCTCAAAGGACCACTTCAGTTATATTTATGCAACATCCATGCATAAAATTATTTTACTGGACAAAGTGAACTGTGGCAGTCCGAAATTGTCCAGCTATTAAACTGAATACTAACTTGAACTTAAAAGCATTTCTGCTCTAAAAATATGGTGGGCTGAGTTAAAAGAGTGATATTAGGAAAGATCATTCCCATAAAGGATAACTTTTACAGAACAATCAACATTTTGCAGCAGATCCAGAACATTTCTATAGTTCGATAGAAAATCTGCCATAAAAACTAGGGAGGTTTCCCCTGTGCTTTCTGGGAAGGAGATTACACTTGCCTTCACCTCCACTGGGTGGACAGGATGGTCACCTTCTGGACCATCTTTGAGATTTGTAGGAAGTTTCTGAGCTATTTCTGTAGAATTTTCAAAGAGTGAAGGGAGACAGGGTGTCCTATTCCATTTACCCCTCACCCCTTTCAGGAAGTCAGAGCCTTAGGGTGCAGAGATATTTGACTTTTAAAGGTGGGATGTGTGTGAACATGTGTCCCTGTGTCCTTAGGAGTGTGTCTGCACATGGACCTCTTGACTGCCCTATGGAATCTTTGATACAGTGTGTACAGTAAATGTTTACCAAGAGCTCGTTTTGTCTTGGGCATATGGATCCTCCAGAAAAGTAATGAAAAAAAATTGTCTATATAAAATGAGAAATATCAAAATGCTTATTCAAGGCAAAATTGAACAACTTTGGAATTGTTATTTTTAGTTTTCACATTCCATTCTTTTAGTATCATATCAATTCTCATCTTGCTTATTTTCTTGTCCAGCATAAATTTTTGCTTCAAAAGTCATTTACTACCCAGGTAATTCAAAGAAAGTGTGTGGTCTACAATTCATATAAAGAGACAAGCTCTTATTCTAGTCCTGTCTCTTACAATCACCACCCTGCTTAAAACTGAAAAGCTGAAAATTGGGAACTTAAATTTCACAACATCTTCTGAACCAGGAATCTGTTTATCCAGGCTATAATGGTCCAGCTTCCACTGAAGTCAACAAAAGGAATCCTACCAATTTTGGGCCATGTTCCAAACACGTTGGATTGAAATATTTGGATATGTATCTGAGCTCAATACAATTGCTATGCTTTTTGTGGTTTGCCCAAATCAGCTGATGTTTTATGGAAAATATTTTGGATAGCCAAGGACTTAACCTGCTTCTGTCAGCTAGCATTTTCTCACCACGAAATTCATAACACCTTTTGCAACTGATTTTAATTGGTATTAACAAAATCATTAGTTTACCTCACTGAAAATTGTATCCAGCAGTTGATGTTTGCTGAGTTGCATTAATCAAATTCATCAAGACAAGGAGACCTTGAAGTTTCAACATGTCTTTCCAGTTTTATTTTTATCCCTGATGTCAGAGTTTAATTCCAGGAAATTAAACTTTGAGTATCAAAAATATTTACAGTTCATATGCCAGTGATTGTTTTGCAGTAGAGACTGTGGAAATCTGGAGGAATAAACAATCTGAGCACTAAACTTAAACTAGATATATTAGCAGTTCATTATACATATTACTCTCCATCTGACCATTCAAAGAGCTGATATACCTGAAAACTAAGCCATTAAATATATATATATATACACACCACACACCTGTATATCCGATATGTGTATAATGTTCTAGTTTTCTGTATCTGGGGAGGTATTGCAGGTAGTTTACATGAATAAGTGGAAGAATGTTAATACACACATATGAACACATGCACACACCCTCTGCGCAGCTTTTCAAATGCCTACTCCTTTCCTTCAAGCTTTACAAGAAGGTACATATTTTTTTTAATGACATTTTATTAAAAATATGCTTCCTTCGAAAGTGGTCAGGAATAAAGCCATGTTTCTGCTTGGCAGGAAAAGCAGTACAGCAGGTACGGTGCTGCAGCTAAAGAGCATCAAAATCTGCTTTACTACAGCTCTGAGTAGTAATCACACACACTTCCCAGGATAAATCACTGGGACTCTTTCCTTGACTTTTGATTCCCCATTTTTTTCTTCTCTCATTTGGAAATTTTCAGGCTATGTTCCTTTTCCGAGAGGATAAAAAGTGAGCAATGGGAAATATAATTAGGTTATTAGGAAGACAATCTTTGGCTGAACTAGTTTCTTGGTTTTGCTTAGGAACTTGTTTTCCTGGAGTCTGGTACTACTGTTAAAGAGAAGGGGATCTCATTAAAAATAAAGTTTGGGTGACTCTCATTTGTTAGAAATAAGACAGAAAAACAACTGACCTTCAGTGTCTATTCAGGTCAGTAGACAAATGTCACAGTCTTGCTTTTGAAAAGTGATCCATTTTGCTGTTCAAATAAGCTTTACCAGGGCTCCAGTTTTTAGAATACATTTCCCATGATTAAGACTAACTGAAAGCAGTCAGCAGAGGGGTTTTTAAGATGTATTTTAGGCAGCGTAGCAACAGTACATTCAGATGTCCCTTATGTTAGCATTTCTGAACAGGTATGAGAACTCTACTTTAATTATTTATTCTTCTCAAAATCTAGCCTCTCGTTTTATTAAATATTAAAATGCATGAAATTTTTGAAAGGCACTGTTTTCATTGATAATGGTGGTTCTCTGAATTACTTTTAACTAACTTTGTAATTGAAAGCTGAGTTTGAGAAAGGTGAGTTAAGCATCTTCTGGGAATGGGATTGTAACAGTGTTTTTCAAGGTTACTTTCTCTTCATTAAAAACTTTGTAAAATAATAATGAAGAGGAAACCATCTCATTAAGGAAAGAATAAGATCACTCGTCAATTTTACTGTTCTTCTCATCTAACTTTATATCAGTAGGAGTATAGCAGTGCCTTGCATTTCTTAAGAATTCTTTGCCCCATATTCACTGTAAACAGAGAGGAGCCATAATTATACTTCATTTGATCCATATCAAAGGTACTGATCCATGTATCAATTTACATAAAGCACATAAAACATTTTTGCTTTTCACCCTTACTTCACCACTTTCTAACGAAACTTTTCCTTTGCAGACTTCATTTGAATATAAAAATCTCCCGGTGAAATTTGCGATGTTAAACAAACCATACCAGTCATTCAACTTTTTAATTAAGGATTCAGTGTTCCATCCCTTTTCAGACATTAAAATTCAGGTGCAGTCATTAATCTTTCTAAATGAATTCACCTGTGGCTAATACTGATGTATTTTCTATGAGGCTTGTCATGGACTGCATACTGCATGCATAACCACTCTACAGTTAATTACACAAGGGATTATCGTTAGTGTCATAAAGATAAAGCCTTGCTAGAAGCATTACAGACATTTTTTGAGCAATGACTTATTTAATTTTTGTTAACAGCTACCTAAGTATTTAAGAACAATAAAAGTTTGTTTATATCATGGAAGAGTGAATGGCAAAGTTCAAAGAACTCTCAAAATGAGAAATCATGTCCAAAGCAGCTGACCACCTCTTTCTTGTCTTCCTTGTATCAGTTTCCCACCTACTCCTCTAAGGAGCAAGAAAGAAAATAATGCAAATACTGCACTCTTTTTAAGGTTTGTATGTTAGAGTTCCTCTATGTCAAGTGTTCCTGTCTTAAAAAGATGATTAGCACAGCTTGTGAGAACTGCAATTTATAGCAGTACACATCAGTCTGCCTAACAAGAAAAAGTTCAAAGGTTGTTAAGGAACAAAGCAATCTCTGAAGAGCAAGCAGTGTATTTTAGAGGACAGTTCATCAAAACATTGATGGTGTGGTGTTCCAGCACAACCCCCACCCCGCCCCCCCCCCCAAAAAAAAAAACAAACCCCGAGAGAATAGCATATAAACTTTAGAGTTTATGGTATTCTAAGATTTGAATTTATTAATTAGATATTATAAATTAAAAATGCAATTCTGTCTAAAACTGCTGTGTCTTGTAGCAGACAACAAGGTGTTGGTAAAAGATTTGCAGAATTCAGCAAGTCTGGAAAGCATTTCCTATCAGTGGAGCTCACAGGCACCACTCCTGGTGTAACGTGAGCGGGCTTGTCTCAGCCATCCAGAGAGATCTAATCAACACAGAGCAAACATGAAATAAACAGATGTACTTAAAAACAAGAACAACAACTTTGTTTAAAACATAATACAGTAGAGAAGAAGATTTGATTTTCAAGCCCATTGCATCTGTTTTAAATTAACTTTGGTTGATTTACTTCTGATTTACACTATTAGAAGACAATCCCCAAGATGTTCTTAAATTATTAAAGAATTTGAAATCTTATATGTCAGTGAAAAAAAGAATGGGAAGAAAAAAAAAACATTGTGAAAGTCTCAAACCAGACAAAATTGCAACAAAACCATCTTTAAAATAGGTAACTAATGAAATAAAACTTATAATTTCATTTTTATTTCCTAATAAATATTTGGTGGAGAAGAGGAAAGATGGAAGGGGGAAACTATGCTATTTTTCCAATTCAAATATTAAATGTTCTGCTCAAGAATCTGCAGTTTTTAGTCTGAGTTGCATTGCAGCAGAAAATAAAAAGAACCAGTGAGAAGCCTGATGTTAGGATTTACTGAGTGAGATTCAGAGTTTGTTTGGGCTTTTTAAAAATTTCCTGTATTTTTGAAAAGCTGAGGGGCAGTGGAACAGAACCACCCACTTCAAACATTTTTTTTTTTTCACGCTTTGCTTTCCTGTCTGTTAAATCCCTCAGGGCTTGCTTCTATAAACAATAGCAGATAATTAGATTTATGCATGTAATTTGATTTAAATTGATTCTAGTGGTTATCCAGTGATGTTACAGAAGCCACCAAGCCAGTCAGTGGACATGCACACACACACACCCACCCACAAAACAAACTTCAAAAATGTCATGAAGCAAACAACCATCTTTTTCTACATATAGTTTTGTAGGTGCAATTAAAAAAAAAAAAAATTACCCTGTGTAGATTAAGGCACTTGATTTATACATGAAACTTAAATTTCATTACATCTGCAGTGTTCCTCATGCATCCCTCCCTGATCTATATAGTTCTATTTTTTCATTGTCACTTTATCAAAATTACATAACGGTCAAATAATGGATGATGGTCAAATAATGGCAGTTATGAATTCACCAAATCTTTGGATTTGGGAGTAGGAATTTAAGCTGGAAGAGTTCTATGGAAAGGGGCTGTGTAATGTGCTAGAGCAAAGAGGGTGCACTTCTTGCTAGGGTGGAAAAGCTTCTAGTAAATAATGAAGTTAATTTGTAAAGTAACATACATCCTTGCCCAAGGTCAATGGTAACCACTAAAACATACCAAAGTACTGCTGTTTCTGTGTTGTCAGTGGAATAGAATCCCTCTTATACAAAAAAAAAAACAAAACAAAACCCTGAAGTCTTCAGGTAGCCTTTTACCAAAAATATTGTGCATTTGAAATCATAATTCAAAATGAATGGATCGTTTGAATTCATCATTACATGAAATTAGAGACTTTTTAAAAGTATTTGTTTTCAGTTTTTCATGTTTCCTTTTTCCTCCATTTCTTTTCTGCTCAGAGTTTCATTTATTATGGCAAGGTTTCTTCTCAATCTTGAAAGTTTTTATAAAAAGCCAATTACCTCGTCAATGTTCTCTGCCTCTAGAAATTTCAATTCACCCCAAGTGCAAAGAAATAATTTTTTATTGAAAGATAAGTCCAAAGGGTAGGGGGCAATTCCAATGACACAGGCTGCATTGTTCTCCAATTTTGATTTAATATGATAATAGTCACCACCAAAATATGGTGAAGACAAAAGAGTTTCAGAACAAGAAAACCCTCAATCCATTAATTTTATTTTGTTTTCTGTCTGCTTCCTTGGTTTGGGGAAAAAACACAAACAATATTTTAGTGAAAACTAAAGAAACTTCAGGCATCTTTAATGTTTTACCCTTTCTCTTTTGTTCTGGGGCAAAGCATCCAGAACTACTCTATTCCTTAAGTTGCCCTTGGGAGAAAGAACAGCAAGATGTTATATTTTATTATTTGGGAATATCTTAGGCATGCTGCAGGAAATAAATAGTGCTGTCACAGGCTCTTATTTATTTAATTTTGAGAATGAATTTGGTGCTAATGAGGTTGAGGGGCTGATAGCAAAGTCTAGAGTCAGGCACAGCATGGGCAGGTGCTCTGAAAGCTTCTTCAAACAGCTCTGTCAGCAAGTGCACTTTAATCCTGCTTTGCAATATCCCTGCTTGCCATCAAAGTGCCAGTTCCTGCCAGGTGCGAGTGCCCTCGGCTCTCACCGATGACAACAGCAGAAGAACAGTGAGCTCAGTGCTTGGCAGAATCAGGATCAAGGATTCAAGCTCTAGTGCAGGGCTGGAAATTAAACCAAAAATGAACTTTGTCAAATACAGACATTTGTCCTAAGGACAAAGACATTGGCTCTGAAAAATCCTTCATTAGTTGTACAGCCAGCATTGAGATTCAGATTCTCCAGAGGTCAGCTCACTGCATTTAACAGTTATGATATTTGCTATTCTATAGATACCCAAGTGATGTAAAAATTAAATGTTAGAACACTTGTTTACTGTATGATAACTAACCATGCTATGTCAGTTGATAAAGCAGAGAAGACAAAAGATTTGTTTGAATGTACAAAAGTAATGGTCTAACACTGTTAGAGTGTTAAAATTGAGCACTAATATATGTGCTTGCTTTACACAGACCAAAAATGACAGGGCTCCTGGACTCCGAGTTACTCTTGCATAGATTTTCACTTCTGTCTCAGAATCTTTTTTTGCATGAAATCATTCAAATCTCATGCTTTAAAGGGCCAAAAATTTCCTTCATGCTTTCAGGTTTGGTCTGGGGTATTAATTTTCTTTTAAATATCTTTTTAGCTTTGGTTGTGGTCTTTTACCGCCAATCTTGAATAGCACAAGGCTTTCCAAGCTCCTACACATTCAGCTTCTGCTCTGTCATAATTTCACTCTTCTGGTACTGAAGGCCCCCAAATCCCCAAATCCATGTGTCCAGCCACTGAAGAGAGCTGTGTTCTGGGACCTGCAGATAGGGCAGCCTGGATTTCTACAGATTAGTTAATTTCGGAGGTCCAAGACAACATGAATTCAGACTAAAGCATCTCTCAGGTGTAGATATCTCTAAAACGTTTCTTTTTATGGATTTTCTGATGCCTAATAGAGGCTTCATGAGATCTTTCCCTCTAAGGAGATGCTAATAGAATCTCTCTTCTATCTGGCCTCTTACCATCACAAGAGCTGAATTACCTGGCTTTTTCCAACCATTGTGAAATCATGTGTCAGCTTCAATCGCATCTGCCAGGAAGGTTTCAAAAAGACGTGCAATATAACTGCACTACATTCATTTCACTCAGAAATAAGGCCAAAGAGTGAGCTGTTTATTTAGGATTTTGCATTACAAGATGTACCAAGGCCTCATGGAAAAGCAAAAACTTCAGCAAAAAGGAGCAAAACTGGAGGGGAATATAGAAAACCAAATACTGCCTTATTCCTTCTGGATCAAATAATGGACAGTGAAGGTGTTTCAAGAAAAAAGTAAAACCTTTAATACAGTCAGGCTTGACATGCTAGATAGAAAATAAATTACAATCCTCTAAAGACTGTATTCAGAGTCATATAAATGAGGATATGATACATGTAGAAAACAGATTCTTAAGAAAAAATATAAAGAGCTCAGGATGACATTCCCAGAGAGGCATAGTTCCATCCTCACTCTAGTGATAATGAGTGAAAATAAAGCAGCCTATCTGTGCTCCTATAACGCATGAGAGAGGATTCATCATATTAACTAGCACCTAATTTCTATTTTTGTGTAAACATACAGGTACAGAGTCTAGTCAACTCAACATGTGTATTTGTATGCATTAACACAACCCAATGAAGCTACACAAAGAAGACATATGTTTATGTCTTACTTTGTCTTGGCAGAATCTGAGTTTTATTATAGCCAGGTTTCAAATGTACTGACAAGGGAAAGCCTAACTCCATTATGACTCACTAAATTACCAGCAAGGTTAATATAACTCCTGTGATGCAGATCTTTGACCACCTTTAATAGCTAGATTATTATTCCATTACTCTTCCTAAACTCTAGTTAAATTTGGTTCCCCTAATTCGCTCATATTAAATATAATTTACATAATTAATCTCAGTATAAATATGCAGATTTCTGAAATACACTTTTTGTGATTCAATAGTACAACTCTTGCTAAATTGAGAGTGTTACACTTAAACTAGACTGGCAGCACTTTGCAAAGCTTTCCCTTGCATTTCTGGATATATGCTCCATTTCAGCTCATGAGCAAGCTGGTTACTGGCCTGATACAACAGCCCTGAAAGGCTTCATTTCTCCTATTTATTGGTTCAGCAACATGCCTTGTGGAGTATATTTGCAAGATGTCATATTCTAACAAGCATATAAACAGGGTATAGAGTTAGAAGCCAATTTCACAAAAGGGCTCCAAAGCTAAAAGCCCAGCAGGATCTATCCAGTTTACAAAAGCTCTTCCTCCTTGCATGCAGGGTGTGCTTAGATGTACCCACATCATCCTTACCAAATGTCTTTTTCTGGCTGCTCAGGTCATATTTGTCACTAGCACACAGAAATGTAAAGTCTAAAGAAAGCGTGAGCTGCTTTGCATCACTAATCTTGTTACTGTAATGGCTATGAAAGTATTCAACAAAAAAGTAGCATATAAGCCACTCCACACGTACATGCTATGCACAGCATGTGCCCCAGTGAGCCATGGATGTTCTCTGGCTCCCTGAAAAAACGACAAAACCCAGTCATTTTAATGCAACTCCTCACATCCAGCCACAAGTGACAAATACCTCTCCATGACTAGACGAAAGGGCTGCTGACAGTTCTTTCTACCTTAAAGACAGATGAAGCACTCTGATGGGAATAAAAAGTTCACCAACCTCTCAAATCCAATTAAATATTTTTATCTTTAGAGTCTTTGGAAAGAAGAGAAGAGGCATTCCTTTCCACCTCTCCCCCTTTCAAGCTTCCCTCTTGTCATTTACCCCCTCTTTAATTTGGCATATAAAACCCCCAAGACTTCAACCCTAAGTCTCTTGAGACCAAGATTACATCATTGCTGTTATGGCATGTTATACACTGATCATAACCATTACCATCTACAAGTTCACAGCTTCATTCAATTAACTGCCTGACATGGATTTCTCAGTTAATTCGTAGTGAAGGTCACCAGTGGTCAGAATGGCAGGTGCATTCTGCTACCTCTTTAAATGCCAATTACCAGTCTTAAGCAAGTACTGGAGAATACAGAGTGTCAACAAGTTAATCAAAAGGCTTAGAACTTAAGACACATTTTTATAGGCGTGTCTAATGGTCTGTAAAATAATATAGCATAATTAGCATATTCAAATGACAGCCACATCATTTAAAACTCTAATTTACAATGAAAGGCAGTAAAAGATACTTTTACGTTACTTTTTCAATAGAAAAAGAAAAATGAATTCATACAACTGTGTTAGAAGCCATGCAGCATCATGCCTAGACCTATCACAAGTCCTTATGTACTGTAATTAAATATTCAAAGGTACAAGTACTTCTTGATCTACTGTTAAAAATAGGCCTGCTTGCTTTATTGCTGAGAGACAGACGTTATCCAAAAAATCATGTATATGTGCTGGTATAAAACTACAATCTGGTTTCAGCTTGCAGAACAAACTCCTAAAATGGTTGTGCTAGAATGAATGCTGGGAAGAAATCATATAAATAAAGAATTATTTGAGAACATAGAAATATTAAAGACATGGTACTTCTCAGGTGGTGCTATTTCAAGCTGCAGATGGCTGAACAGTTTATGCAAGAACCTGGATCAGCCACACCTGGATGTGTCAAGATGAACCCAGCCTTCCAGGGGGTAGAAATCCATCACAGACTTACAAACCTCTTCCTTGAGTATCCACTGGAAGAGTGGAATCAGCTGTTTCTGAAGAATATCCCAAGCTCTACTGTGTTGGCAGTTCATTTGCTTTAGAATTTGTGCCCGTACATGAGAATCGTGGACAAACTTCTCCATGGTTATTAAACCCCATCTTCCTGTCTCAGCAGAACTGTAAAACAAGCTTCCTCTAATTCAATGAGTCTAATCTTCCCAACATGGCCCCAATCTAACTGCACAGATGCATGATAATATTATGTATACAAAAATATATTCTATATCACAGCTATGCACACACAAGGCAGCAGAGCAGAATTAGATTAGGAAGTCCCAGTATAGAAATTTAGATACCCTATTTAAAGAAGTTATTAGAGGTTTGAATTGCTGAAGAAATTCACCTAGCTGAAGGGGGAGAATGCCCACAGCCTTATATTACAGTTCTAGTAAAATTTCCTACCAATGTTAGCAAGCTGTAAGCTTTCCTAGTGCTAATATATAAAATTAATTTCATGCTTGTCTACTCTTGTAAAATCACTGACAGAATACTTCACTTTTTAAGGCAAAATTGGGGACTCATATAAACTCAACATTATTTTAAGCTGACTAATATTTGGGTTATATGGCTGCCCAATTAATCGAAATGATAAAGCATAAACCAAGTCTTCACTTAGATCCTGCTAAGGAGGCAAAAAATTGTCAACAGACACTAGTGCTTTTTTTTGTCTCTATTCCCTTGCTGACCACTTGATGTGTTGTTTCATGCAGATGGAAAATGACAGTGAGAAATATGTATGTTCTCTCTATATATTATACAGAGTGATAAATACAAAAGAACTGAGAAAGATGCCTTAGGTATAACATTAGGAGGATGGAAATCCAACCAATAATTAAAGCAGAACATTTACATGAGTAGCTATTCACATATATCATTAAAAAAGCATAAGCCCCAGGACAGTTTCCTCAGCAGTGGAAGGATGCTGGATCCACTGGTACCCCATGCCAAGCGATACAGAACTTGTGTTCCTAACAGAATTTGAGTAACAGAACAAGCCACATCCAGGGAAGAAAAGGAGACTGAACTACTTTTTGTGATTAAGAATCAGCAATATTTCTTATTATTCCAATTGTGACTAAGAACAAAACAACCTCCCCTAGATCAGAGCACTATTAAGCAGAACTAATCAACAGGAAGTTGTACAAAGTAGAGGAAGATACAAGAAAAGAATAACTTGGGAAACTTGAGTAAGATTAAGTATTCTACCTGCCCTGGGCTATTCCAGCAGGACAGAGAGGCTGGTATGGCAAATGCTATGGTCTTCCTCCTCTGTTTAAAATTGCATGTAGCTTATTGGGTCTAAAGTTCATATGTCTGTCAAGGATATGTAAGTGTTGCTCAGGATCTACCTGGAGCTGCTGCAGTGGTCAGAGCTCAGTGGGGCTGCTGGGGCCCCTCCAGCACTCCTTCTCTCCACTGCTGAAATCAGCCCAAGGGATCTTACTTGCTTTCGATCTCACTTTTGGTTTCCTCACTCCTGTGAGCTTCACCAAAACTATTCCTTCTCCTTTTGTTTGAGCAATCCATACATCAAGTCTACCACTATTTCAAGGAGTCATCAGTGGTACTCTAGACCCTCTCTCAGTTCTCTCTGTAACACAGAAGACCTGAAAGAAAATTCTTCCACTGCCCTCTTCTCACTGTTTCTTTTTAGAAAACATTGAAGGCTTTGATAGAGCTTTCAATGACCCCCCTCTCCCAGAAACATTGTACAAACACTTCCGAACATGAATACAAACATCATGCTCACTCCAGGGTTACCTAGAATGATGTTTTAACAAAAATGTCACAAATACTTCATATCCATCATACAAATGAGGTCTGGCATATCCAGGCAGCTCTCTGTGCTCTCCAGCACATTTCTTTGGAGGACTTCCCCCCCTTAGGGTTCCTGCTCATCTGACCTGCTCTTCTCTCCACATACCATCAAGTCCAACAGCAATCTCGCTATTCTTTTGTTGATATCTCTCTGTGAGACTTACCTTTGATACTCTCAGTGTATCAGCTAGATACAAGAGGTGGTACCAATACAGGTAGCAGCCAAAACAGGCTGGGTTATCCCCAGTGCCACCTCGAGCACCGGGCAGCCCAGCTGGCTGCTGCGAGGGGGAGCACGGGCTGTGTGCTGCTCTGTGAAAGGAGCCGTGCTCCTCAGAGACTGATCACTTCAAGGAAGAATCATTACTCCTATCTGAAGCTTCTCTCATGCACCTCAGCTCCCGACAGAGCCTGAGCACTTCTGAAAGAATGAGTCTCTAAGCTGGGGCTCTCCAGCTCATATTAACTGCAATAAGTGAGAGCGTCCAGGGACTGGTTTGTGTGCAAGGGTCACCTTCATAGGAATCTCTCTGTAGAATAAAGCAAATGCTTCTCTGTGCAGCTTCAGCCAGACGATGGACTACAGTTTACTGTAATTGAAGAAACAGTTTTCCTTTTATAATTCAGCTAAACAGCCCCTGTAGTAAGGGCTGATTTACCTTAGCCTCATTTTTCTTTAAATAGCAATTGTCCTGTTGCATTATGTCACACAGACTATGCTGCAGTGCAACACCAGCCAGTGCTGTACCCCGCACCACAATGAGACAGGGACATTGTATGTGAAGTGATAGAAATAACATAAAAGAGAAACTTCTTTTTCCTTAGATCAATTGCTTGCTGTTCAGACAACAAACGCTCATTACACAATTATGGAAATAGCTGTGATATAAATATGTTATACTTTGCCATGGGTTTATTTGCACCTTATTTTCTATTTGCAGCAAGGAATAACTTGACAACTTTCTATATTTAAAAGCAAGTTTGGCAGGAAGCAAAGTAAAGATTTTGCTGAATGGTTACCAGTCCATAGCATCTTCTACCATGAAAAAAAAAAAAAAAGAGAAAGAAACAGAAGTATTTTTGTAGCAGAATTGAATCTACTTTTCTTAGGAGGCAAATGAAATATCTCACCACGTCACCTACACATATTCAGCTGCCTTGCCTACTGTCAGAAACACTTTCTCTGATCCTTGCAGTGTCATCTCTCAGAAGAGACAGTTACAGCCTCATCCCAGGGTAAAAAACCTTTCATCTTTGTAGTTCTTCAGAGAGTAACTTCTCATGGTAAACCATCTCACTGCTCAGCTACTGGGGATGAACCAATGCAGAGAAACTTAGTGGCTGGACCACATGCCTAACACAGATCTGTGTGGAACAACCTGCCCTTTTTCCTTAAAATATGGACATAAAACAACTAGATGTCTTCCAGGCTGTAAAGCAAAAGGCCACTAAGAAGCAGCAACAAGACTATAAGACAGCAAACACTTCAGATAAAGAAATCTTAGACATGCCACAAGGGAAAGACTAAATAAGAAAGACAAGAAACCAATCTTTTCCCTGTCAGTCTGTCCTCATGGGACCAATCCTTCACTCTTTCAGTGGCTTTAAAGGTTGCCCAAACTCTCCACAGTATTCAGAGTCCCTAGAAAAATCTCTCCCTCGCTTTTACCTTGCAGACCTGGGCAGGTGCCCTCTCCCTGATTCTCACACTGTAGCTCCTCTGCCTGCTCGAGGAGTGCCCCTCTGCACAGTCACTGCTGCGTGTAGGAAAGGAGCCCTTCCCCTCTCCTCCTGGCACTTGCAGGCCCTTTCTTCCCCAGCTCCAAGCCCACTTCACACAAAACATGATATGCAGTACATGTGCATTGACCTGGCCTGTGCTCAGTTGGCTTAATGTAATCACTGACCCCAGTCACTGTAATTTCCTTTGTCCATCATTTTAATTTCTGTAGCAGATAGGTGACATATGGTCCCAACTAGTGGCTAATTACTAATTGTCAGCTAGAACAAAAGACATTAATGTTTGGTTAATTGTTAATTGCTTTTGACCAATTCCTTCAAAATGGTTGGGTTTATTCCCATTGTAATTAAAAATTCTGTTCTGTCACTGTATATATATCAAAATAGCAACACGTATTGTGATTGTTTCTGGTAACAAGAGATGGGTTTTCTTCCTACTGTGGGGTTAATTTCAGTAATTGAGGCAAATTTGTTCTGTCTTAAGAAAAAATAAGGACTATTTTGTAAAAATTAAATTCTACAAGTATTCATAAGCACCCATGACTGCAAAAGAATTAGTTAGGCCTTACCTTTCTTGGATGTGTGATTTGGTTTGGTTCCTTTTCAATCACTGAGGGAATGTTTAGAGGTTGCAACAAAAATATATTGATAAGGGTGCTCACATTCTTCATAAGGATTTGCAAATTCTGCAGTTATGGATACAATATGATCCAAAACCTATAAAAAAGACCAAAACCAACAGTTTGGTTTCAACGAGCTTTGCTCATCTCTTTTGATCTGGGCAATTTATGGGACTGTGTGTATGGCTGGTAAATAACACCTTTTGTTACAACATCTTTTCCTCCCTCTCCCTGGCTTTCCCTCATTTGCCTGCCACAGCCTGCCGCAGAGCCTGACACGGCCACACCGGGGGCAGGTCTTTCCTCTGCCTCAGGATTCCTGTTAAAACTGCAGGAAAGTTATTTACTCTCTCTGCTTCAGTTCCCCATCTATAAATTGAAAAGAATACTATTTCCAGGACTATGATAAAGAAAATACTTTCCATTACAGACTGGGAAGTGCTTAGGTGTAAAGGTGCTGATATAAGTACCTTAGATAGGTAAGTATCTGGGGTACAATACAGGCAGATAACAAATAGCTTAATCCAGCTCCTTATCAAGCTAGTCAGCAACTTCTGCAGAAGTAGGTTGTTGGACACAGGAGAAACCACTTGAGGCTCAGAGTGGAATCTATTAGAGAGGTCTGAACTCTACATTAAGAACTGCTCAAAATAGTGAAGTGCTATTAGTCTCAATTTATAGATGAGGCATCTGTGGCAGGAATTTTCAGGAGTGCTTCTTCCGTTGCCTCTGCCTTTCCAAAATGACAGGATGTGTGGCTTTGCAGTCCCTGCTGACAGGGGAATGAAAGCAGCACGGTCATCAGCCGTGTGTGGCTCCTGTGATTTCTGTGCTGCCCTGCAGTGCATTCAGAGCTGGCATAAATTAAATGCTGATAAATTCAAACAAGTGACAGAGTGCAGTTTTGCACAAATCCAGCATTATGTTTGAATGGAAGCTCCAAGCGAGCAAAAAATGAGGATCAAGCATCTAGAATAAACTCTACAACAGCTATGAAATTTCAGCATCATGTTTTTTTCATGCATTCAAATGGGATCTGTCTCCCTACGCCTACTCTACATCATCTGACTGGACTGCCTGCTGGGAAGCAACAGTACCATGGCAGCTCTCACTGAGAGATCACTCAGTCAGACCGTTTACAGCTATGGAGACTGTAAATCTTTTAGGGAGACTATAAAAGGGTGGCTGTAAAAAAGATATGCTGTTTGTTTGTTAGATTTGTTTTTAAAGTACAGTGTTCGTTGCTATTTAGCAAACATCTCACTAGAGCATCCAGGGGATTATAACCAACCTCCCTTCAGAAAACCAAGTTGCTTCTCTTGGAAAGATACATTTTTCAGGGGTTTGGCTCTTCCATTCTCTTTTCTCCAAACTTGTGAATTGAACCATAGCTGTCTTTAGTTTTTAAGATCACACTGTTATTGCTAACCTGGCTGTGTCTGTCTCTAGTAAAGCAAATTTTACAAGTATGTTTTGTAGCTTTTTTTTGTTTGAAGTCTGTAGTATTTTGCTGACCCTACTGCATTTTGGAGACTGTATTGCATTTTAATGCCTTCACTGTATATGTAATTAGGTCAGTTGTTTACTTCGAAAAGTTATTTCAAGGTCCAAACCAGACTAAACTGAGAAGCTGTATTAGTCTTTTTTCAGTTTTGTGTCTGAAGTACACCAGAATTCAAAGAAGAAAAAGCAAATGAAAAATATGTTAACTAACAAGAGATCAGACAGCTGCAAAAAACAATGTTTTATAATCCCCCATTTAACATGCACAAATCTTTTCCATTTCACAGAGAAAATTTCCTAGATTCACTTAAATAGGAGCTAAGAATTGTGCAGAAATTACTTAAAATGAGTGAAAATCATATATCACTGTTTAAGCTGCCACTAGCCAAATAGCATTTTGCTAATGACTTCTACTTTCAGACTACAAACCAGACTTGTTTGAGTAGATAAATTGCTCCTGTTCTTATCCATCATGAACAGATAACAAAGTAAGCTGGAAAATAGTGCTTTTTGGTGGGAAGAAGGAAGAGAAGTAATTTCTTCAGTGCATGAAGAAACTCTTGAAATTTTTTTTCCAGTTTATTTCAGAGGAAATTATTTTGAGGTTTAGGGAACTTTGACCAGTCCCAGAAGCTTTTATGTATTAGCATGAGTGGAACATATTTCATGGATTCACATTTCACTCTAGTGTGACATTCAGATTGCCAGCTTTAAGACTTGGAGTGCAAAAATGGATAAAAAATATCATTGTATAAACACAAATAATATTAATTATTAATATTATTAAACATTTATACAACCACTGCAAACTCCAGCAGTTTAGAAAAAATACAAGACAGACAAAAAGTTATTTGGTTAGTGATCAAACGAAACCTGAATTTTAAACCTACACTGAATTACTATTTTTCTCATCAATTCATTGATTGTTTTGACTGATGTCCGTAAAACAGAAGTTATCTATGTAATAGCTAAGCCAATTTGCCTTTGGTTAAACTCTAAATTTTTGGTTATGGTCTTACTGACTTTTGTATTTCAAAAATTTGCTTTTAAGGTTCTTCTGCATGTTTAAGATGCAGAAGAACCTTTAGCATCCATGACATGCTAAGTACAGCTTAGCCATTCTCTTTTGGGGAACAACAGGAATAAAATTATTTTTTTTCTATAGGTAAAAGTGCTACGATAATAACTGTTATTTCTGTGTTTCTCTAAAGAATCACAAAAAATAGCTTTAACTTTTTTGAACTGAAACAATCTTTCCATTTTTAAAAACCAAATTATTAATTGCATTTTTCCTTAGATAGCAATCTGTTACTAATATATACATTTCAGTAAGGTTTTAGCTCATGTTTCTATCAAATAATTAACACTTCTTACTTATTTTCATAAGGAGCTATTTAATTTACAAGAGGCCTATTAAGAATTATGTTTTTCCTCATTAGATGTAATTGAGGGATATGACATTTTGTTCAAGAGAAACTTTTTAGCTTTAATTAGTCAAACAATGCAATATTTCCAGCTTCCGCTGAAGTTAGTGTGACATTACTTCATATAAACTAAAAATAGATAAGGAAAAAAATAGGATGAAAATTGGGAAAAGTATGACATAATATAACGGTTACACGTTCTGAAAACAGAAGTTTCATAGCCCAAAACTGAGACTGTGATCTTGCAAACATTTCTGCATATGCTTTATTTTAAAGCTGAATTGTTAAACTGTTTATGTGATTGGGACCCAACGTAAAACATGTTTAATCAAACTGATGACAAGAGAATTGTGTCAAATATAATTGAGATCAGAACTGATGTTCCAGATTTGTGATTTATATGTGCTAGAGAATGTAAAACATGAGACCTGAAGTCTCCTGAAAGAATGATTAATGTTTTTGAAATGTTCCCATGAAGCTGTATTCCAAGAGCGTGCAAAATGTGCAGTTTCTCTCACTTTTGACACCAAGCCAGAGAAAACTCATTGGGTTTGATGGTGTTTCACTTTGCAGTTTTAAGTTTGCTTGAACGCAAAACCTCATAGTCAAATTTGAGGGTGGAAGTGGGTGTGAGCCCACACAGGTTGAAACCTTGCTTTCTGCTTGCACAAAGCCAGAAAGCTGTGCTAAGTCCAAATGCAATCTAAAAGTGGGTCTGCATGAATATGTATGCATGTGCAGCTAGGGCAGAGCTGAAAATCATAAAGGCCTTTGTCAGTTCATGTTGGATTTCGGTGCAGTCCCTGATTTCAAGACATGCAGCAAACCTGTGCAAGTTACAGCTCCCAGAACCTTTTCCCTTTCCACTCCTGTGTTTTAAGTGTTAGCGA
The DNA here is from genome assembly GCA_013397055.1 of Pachycephala philippinensis. Classification (NCBI taxonomy): domain Eukaryota; kingdom Metazoa; phylum Chordata; class Aves; order Passeriformes; genus Pachycephala; species Pachycephala philippinensis. Next base: position 1,078,314 of record VWZT01011431.1, on the reverse strand, counting down.
GGCAATTGGAGTTGTTGAGCAGTCTGAACTATACACTTTGCCTACTCAGCTAGTCAGGAAGGTCTCAAAGGTTGTACCATGTAAAAGTCAAATAATTAAACACTGATTACTTACTGCAAAAAAAAAAAAAAAGGAAAAAGAAAAATGAAAAAGACTGTCTTCTGGGGAAAGGTTGCATTCAGAAGGTCTAATTTAACACAGAAGATTTCTGTGGAAATAGAGCCTTTAACTACATTCTGCTTGACTTCATCCAAAAGAAAAGGATGAGAGAAAAGATTAGAAAAGCTATTCAGTACTTGCTTTCAGCAGCAGAGCTTTGGGAGGTGACAACAGCTACTGGTAATTCTTTCCATAATCTTTTCCCCAAAACAGTATTTAGAATCCTCTTCAAAATTTGGCTCTGGATCTATGGCTTCATTATTTTTACAAAATACAAAGCCACCTCCCTTCTGTGCTCTTGGCTACAGATTAAATGTTTCAGTTCCCCAGAAATGTCTCATTTAAAAAAAGCTGTTGCAAACCCGCGGAACTCTGTTCCACCTGATTCTCCTGCCTCCTCAAACACTAGAAAAATCCTGCCTTTGCCCCAAACCCCTCTCAGGCTTCTCGCCTCAGTGCCATCAAAAGCTCAACCATGTTTTTGTGGTTTCTGGCTTGCCTCTGCAGTGTCTCAAGAGAAAGAAAAGGCCACTATTTTATTTTCTATCGGCCACCACTTCCCTGCCTCTGGTCCTCCTGCCACCTGAGGCACAATGGCTCTTTTCATAGCACAGGCATGATTAAGAATTAACCATTAAAATCTGCTATGTGCCATCACAACATCAGGCACTTGGTCTTGTAAAACATTATGTTGGGTTTCTTTTATTACAAAACCACTGAGAAATGAAATATTTTCTCTGTAGAAACTTATCTGCTTCGAGCTTCTCAAACATGCATTAATATTGTTTATTGGAAACAGCAGAATGAAGGCCTCATTTTCAACACACATCAAGTTGATTACTTACATCAATTGTTGTGATGGGGAAAAAAAAGTGCTTCATTTTCTTGGCACTGAATATTGGCTGAGTTTATTCACACCTACTGAAATATAAACAGGCTTATGTTTACATTAGGTACTTTGGGGAAAACATCCTGCAGCCAGAACTCTGGAGTGCTTCAGGAATTTTAAATACAGCTATGATATTACAACCTAACTAAACAGGCCTTTCTATTCAGTCTTCTCTTTACAATTGCATTTCACATGTGCATTGTACTCTCCAAAGGTTAAAATCCAGACAGAAATGCAGTATTTAACAAACTGATGCTCATTTACCCCACACCCTTCATATCATTACATTTCATCCTTGCCCAGGGGTCACTGTCGATGTAATTATAAGGCACTCAGGAGGTGAATGTTAGTTGGGGAACACAAGAATTCATCTTTTGAATTGTCTTGTATTTTGACAACTTAAATTAAACTGTTTTCATTTCCATTAAAGGAAATCCTGACTCCTTATGTAAAAGAACGACCAGAGGAACACCTCTGTCAAAAAGCAGCGGCAAAGGGGTGGAAGTAACCAGCAATATGTGAGAGATGGAGGAGGAGAATCATATTGCAAAGACTAGGCTGGGATTCAGGGGAACACGGTGCCTGCCTTTGTCATGGAGTTTCCCTACATCAGGGAACAGCACCACCACCTCATGTCCCTCTCATCCCCCTCTGTTCTGCTTTGTCCCATCCTGCTTTTCTCTGCCAGTGGCAGGATCTTCGAGAGGCTTTGTACTGCACCTAACATAAAGTGGCTGCTCACTTTTGTTTTTTAGATTTTAGGTGCTATTTTCATTTCAAGCAGTTAATAGGTTATATAATCATATAATATACTCATGAGTAGACTCCTAGGTAAGCTTATGTATATGTGGAGAGTTTTTTGTAAAACATAGCAAAACTATCTACATATGAGGCCCTGACTGGTGTGTACTGAACCCAAGCAGTCAATATGCTACCGAGGAAAGTAATTCTTTTTAATCCAGGTAGAAATCAGTGAGAAAAATAATCACATTTGATCAAGCAAGTTGAAAGGAGGAGTGATGCAGAGTGACATGCTTAACTGCACATTAGGAACAATTATCTGGGGCAGCAGAGAAATTGCTGAATGAAATGTGCTCAGTAAATGACAATGATCGAGACTGGTACATATTTTAATTTCTACTCTGAGTATTTTAAAATGTAAAGATATAGCTTTAATCAGTGTGGCATTTTTATATTTTTTATCTGTTTTAAATTACTTCCCAAAATAATCAGACTTTTGAGTGGATACAGGGAATATAGACCAGGGAAGAAGATAGATACCTCTACTCAGGCTTTACTTCAATTAAGTCCATTCCTACAGAGAAAACACGCTAAAGCACTTTCTTAATTCCTATGGCCTAAAGGTTCTCATTAACTCCTCAGACTTAATCCAGGCTTTGACACTGACTTAAAATTTCAGCCTCATTTTCCAAAGTGTTTTGGAGATTAATTAATATCACTTTGAAATCACTTTACTTCAATCATATGATATAAGGAACCTTACTTAAGGTCTATTTCACTAACACACATTACTGAAGTATTATGAAAGCATTAGAAGGATATCAATTTGAGGTAAGATTATACATATATATGTATATATATACACATAAGAAAAGATGCATAGACACATGAAGTGAGAGAGAAGTGTCCAAACAAGTTTTGTCCTTTTTTTTTTACAAAATATATATTTTTATATTCACAGGAAAAGCTTTTTGTTTCGCTATCTCATAATAGAGCTTTTTTTTTTTATCTCTTGAAAGGCCCATTTCGAAGGCAAAATCTCTGTTGAGGGGCATAGCTGTAATATGTACACAGGTGTAATACACTTAGCAAGAAACTGGCAGGAAAGTGAAGGCTATGAGCGACACTTGTTTTTTTCAAAAGTTTTTTACTGATCAACAGAATAATGTACACTTTATCAGCAAGTTCTATGAAGAAGGGCAAATCCCCCCAGCCTCTTAACAGCCAAGTGGATAGTCCCAGGAAAACAACTTTCCTGCATGTGAAAGTCTCTGTGTCTGTGCTCGTTCATGTACATTTTTGTCTCCCAGACAAACATTTATTGACTGTTTAATCCCTGAGTTACAAAGCTGCTACCTCTGAAAATGGCCAGTGGACAGCTTCATTTGCAAACTCGGGGTTCTGGGAACTGAGTGCATTATAGCAGCTGCATAAACTTTTATCTGTTTAGATTAAAAAAAAAGAGAGAATTTTCACAGAATAGTCAAGGAGGCTATTTTGTCTTCACTGGTAGCATTACACTTTCCTGCAATGAGGAAGAAAACCCACATTCTCTTGAAATTTAAGTCTTCCCCTCTCATGTTACTTAAAATTATTATAATATGAAAAAAAAATGTTTAATCATCTTGGGCCATGCTGTAGGCCAATTTTTTTGTTCAAACCATTCTCAAACTAGCAACTCCACTGAAATAAAAAGGATTACTTGAATGAATAACTCCTCTCTAAGGACTTTAGGTCTCTTCCCAGGAAACAACAAATATTTTACTTAGAATTGATCAAATTTTTTTAATGTCAGCATGACCTATATGGAAACAGAGCCTGTTATTTAAACTGTGCCCAGTCACGATGGTGTGGAGTTCAGGCATTACTTAAATGAGCAAGAGGGAATGCTAGAAAAGAGGAATGTACCTGACCAAACAGTCCCAGGATTTTTATAGCCACCATTGCTGATGCAGTGGTTGGTTTCACTAAAGCAAATGATGAACACAGTGACAAGACTGCAGAAGAATGTTTGGAGCTTTCCATGAAACATTTTCAATAGACTGAACATTTCAGTAGACTTTTGATCTTTCTTGAAGATGATAGGAAAACTATAGCCCTCTTTCTTGAAAAACTCCATTTGTTTCCAATGAGACCTTGAAAATCTCTGGGTTTGGCAAAGTTGGGAGCATTAATGTTAGTGAGATGGCTGGGAGGTTTTAAACTGAGCAGTTAGGCTGCATATTTTTAAAAAGAAGAGCAGTGGCCAGTGGATATCAGTTTTTCAAATACAGTGGAGCTGAATAATAACAAAAATAGTGACAACTATAAACAGGTGTTCCACATTGATTAGGCTTTTCTGATTCTATAATTTTCATAGATGGGTTAATTTTTAAATAAATAGGATAGGAAAACAGCATGGAATAGAATACATTTAACTAGCTGTGGCAGACAACAAGCAGGACTTCGTTTAGAACTATCCTGCAGAACATGACGGAAAACAATTAAACTGAAAATCCCATTTCTGTCTGAAAAATGTTTTATTCTTTTCGTATAAGTGGGATGTGGCAGAGGCAGCACTGAGTGTGCAAATGTGAGTGTGTGCATGTGTTGTGTGTGTACATGCTCAAGAGCCTACGGGCATCTTTTCTCTTTTTCTCCTTGTCCATTATCTTAGCAGAAATTAATACCTTAATTTTTGCTCCTTTTTACAAAGAATTTTATTCTCATTTCTTCCACCTGCAATATATATCCGAGTACATCTAGACACATATCCATCCATCCTCATCCTGCACTGATATCAGAGCCAGGAAACATCCAGGTAAGTCTTTGAGTGTCTTTCAAATCCAGTCAACCTGGTTCAATAGTACACAGACTTATGGGCAAACATTCACATTTGTGTTGTCTGTAGTCTATCTAGAAGGTGCAAGTGTCCTTCTGTGACTGCAGCTTGTGCCAGTGAGCTTGGAAATCCTGGGATATTTCTTGGGCACACTACACCATCCGCTGCTGGGTGGGAGTTAGTCCTCTTCCATTAACCAGCTCTTTTCTCAAGATCAAAGCACTGCGTAATGAACTGCGCTTTACTCTTGGTTTTTCAAGTTTTTCCTGTACTTCCATTTTGTACTTTTGGCATGTAAATGTTAGGCAGGTGTAATGGTGCTTGAGGGGGCACGTGAAGCCAATATTTCAGCGTTAACAGCAGCAAGGACCTCCTGCAGCAGAGAGGGAGGGCGTGCTGCACTGGTGGCCCCAGTGGCTGGCATGGTGGCTCGGTGGCACAGCTGCACAGAGGATGGTGGCACGGTGGCACGTGGCACAGTGGCACATGGCACCGTGGCCGGGGCTTCCCCAGAGCGGGAGCGGGCAGCCAGCCATGGCAGCAGATGGGGAGAAGAGGAGGCAGCCAAAAGACGAGACATGTATGAATGCAGCCACTAAAATGCACCTCTCAGCTGAATTTCAAAGTGTTGACCTGTCTCTTTCAATCTCGCAGTCCAGTATTGCTAAGCGGCATAGACGTTTTGTGTCTGTAGAAATTAATACTCCATTTTTGTATCAATAAAGGATAAACTTTAGATTTATCTGATATTTACAGGTTCTAGAAAGAGCTACAGGCGGTTGATTCTATCTTATAAGCATATGTAAACATGACAGATATAAGAAAATGTGCAGGTTTAAAATAAGATTTAGTCCCCCTCCCCCTTTTATTTGTATTTAAGGGATTTACGCCCTTTACAACATTAATTAAATCCTATGTAACTTAAGGAATGCCATTTATAAATGATAGAAAACATACTGGCAAATATTTCAAGTCATTATATGAATCATTGATAAGCTTTATGGTGAAAACTTTTTGCCACCTCTGTTGAAAAAACCTGAGGTAAAGAAGAAATAGGAAACAGTTGGCAATGATTTCTGAGGATACTAAAGGCATGAAAAAATATCTGTGAAGAGAGTAAAAATAATAGGACTGTTTATTTTAGAGAAAAGATAAATACAAGGAGACCAGATAAAGCTTTATAAAATAATATATGGCACAGAGAGCAGACAGTGGAATATTCTGCTCTGGGTTTCTCATATTACACAGACAAAGGGATATTCAGTTAAAAGATGAAATTTAAAGCTGAAGAAAGAAATATTTGTCTCCACAACAAAGAAGAATTATACCATTGAACTCTTTGCCAAAAGGCAGCACTGGTTTTAGAAGAATTAAAAACGAATAGAAAAAATCATATGGATGGTGAGAGTATCCAAAGTGATAGTGTTGAGGTGAAAATCATATATAAGTTTAATTTCAAATGCATTGCATTGGAGGAGAAAGAGTATAGGAAAAAAATTCTGTTTTGGGTAAGGCATCCTGAAAATGCCTCCTTCACAGAATCTTCCTCTGAAATGGCAGACCTGTGGGAGTGAATGAGATACCAGCTGTATTCAACTTATTAATTAAGTAATAATAAGCAGGAATAATAAAAGTTAAAATCACTTCGTTGTTTTTTAATGTGTTTACTTTGAAGTAATAAAGAACTATTTAAAAAGAATAGCAGGTGTTTCACTTCGTTGAAGTCATAGACTGTCATTGGGAGATAAGTGACACAAAAAGAGTGGAAGAAATTTGAGATGAATGCCACAGTTTCACACTTGGACATAGGCACTGCTTCATGAAATGGACTGGTTGCCAAAAGATATAAGTGATAGTGATAGTGGTGAGATGCTAGAAGAGGGCTGGTGGTGGCTGGGAGGCAATGTCCCACATTTACTGTAATTAATGGTATGAATCAAAGACTCACTCCATCATCAAACTCCTATGGAGAAGTAGCATTGCTACAGCTGCTTAGGCATTAAGGATAAAAGTGCCCCAACTAGACAGCTGAGGTGGACATTTACCAGTTTTAGTTACTGAAAGTTAAATAACCAATTAAAAAACATAAAAGCAGAATATGTATTAAGATTCCATATTTCTTTTCGGAAGTGTTTCTTAAAAATTTAAAGCACTGCAATAAAGACAGCCACAGGCTGCTGCTGGCTGTGTGCAGCCCCCTCTCCACCCCAGTGAGAACTGTTGCATGTCCGTCTATCTTAAGCTGCACATCTGCCTTTCATCTCAGCAGAGTGACTTTTCATGACATTACGGCACAGAGGTGAACACTGATGCTTATCCCTGTGCCCCGCTTCAGGTTGTCTTCCTGCAGCCCTTGTCCCTGAGGCACAGCTTCTCACGGGACTTGGGTTACAGAGGTGCTGAAGCTGGAGGAAGGGTCCCAAGGATGTGTTTACTGGGGGGTTAAGGAGAGTTGGCCTTGCTGCAGCCCCCGATGTGGCACAGCGAGAGCAGGGTGACCGCTGGAGCCGCAGATGTGCTTTGTCTCCTGTTAGCACGGGGCTGCTGCTGCCTCCGCTGCCGGCAGCTCATGAATACGGCTCGTTTTATCTCGGGTTCATCAAGCCCTCACAGCTGCCCTCACAGTATGTTCAAATTTGGTATGAAGGCTGTATGTAACTCCGGAGCCATGATCACACACTAATATGCTAATAGGATTAGCATTGCAGTTCTTGGGGAAGAAAATTATACCTTTAGATAAGAGGTTTCTTCTGCTTTGAAGATTTTGAGCTCTGTACCCCAACACTGCTGTAGTCGGGGGTGGGGGAAATCCACTTTCTTTCTCCCATCTTTCTCTCTGCGTGCTGTCCAATGATGTCAGAAGGCTTTCCTTCCACTTATTCTGCACCTTTGCCACGGGGTGTTATGATATTATCCTTCCACCACAGAAGGGAGCAGGCTAGAAGTTTACAATAATTAATGCTGGGATTACTATCCCAAGTGATGTTGCTGATTAGCTACAGTGCTACCATGCTTGTGGTCACAGGCTGCGTGGCTGACAAGGTAATTTGGAGTTGGGAGGGTGTCTGTGGTCACAGGCTGCGTGGCTGACAAGGTCATTTGGAGCTGGGAGGATGTCTGTGGCCACTGCCCACACAGGGGTGACAGTCCTTACTCAGAATTCATCTGTATTTTGCTACACATATCGCCATGCCACACAGAACTGAACTGCTTTCACTTGACAAAGGTATACCTGGTGGGACGGGTACTGCCAGGATATAAATAATCTTCAAGGATGTCTTGCAGTGGCGTTTCACCTTAATTTCTTTCAGCAGAAACCAACATTGTCCTCAAATTTCCCAGTGTCCTTGAATTCAAGAAATTGTGACCGTGGAATCCAAAGGATCTCCCGGTTCTTTCACCTCTTTAATACCGCTTAGTGGAGAAACTTGCCAAATTAATTCTGCTGGACGCTTCTTTATTCCCAAGTGGGGAAAAAAGTTCAAAAAATATGTTGATTTCCAACTCAGGTCAAAAAACTTGTTGGTCACTGAGGCTTAAAGTAAGACACATGCATGCAATGCTGGTTACAATGCAGTGTTAATTTTTTTTTCAGAGTCAACCATTTAAAATATGTCATCAGGACAGAAAAAAATCAAATTCACCTATATACCTTTGTTGCATAAAATCATTAGAAAGAGAGATGGGGAGCTTTCTAAAATTGCTCATTATCCTGAGGCAATATAGCAGAAGGAAATGAGAATGTTTGGACAAAATGCATTTTCTTAAGTGATGCTTCTTTCAGGATAAAGAAACACGGGAAAGGAAAATCAAAATATTTTAGTTCTAAATGAATCCGACTGAAAACAGTGAGGTAGCATGCCCATCATTGTTTTTTAGGCAAAAATTGCTTTCAGGATTATATAGCTACAGTTTGTAACTAGGAAACCATCACCTGGCTTGGTCTTACGCTGCTTCCCCATCAGCCTGTCACGGCCTTGCCACAGCCTCACTTACTGCACCCACATTGTTTTGAGACATTTACTGGTTCAGAGGGTAGTTCATACGTACAAGAAAAAAATGTTCCAACAGCAGAAATACTCTTAGTGAGATGACAATGTGCTATTTATTGTCTGGCAAGCCATAGTGAAAGGAGCAAATAAATACCAGAACAGACAATTGAAAACAGAATACTTTAAAGCAGTCTACCAATGTTTTATATTAAATCATCCATTAAAACTTCCACCCAGACAAGATGACTCTCTGCTTTGGAGAACTGCATGAAATAATATGTTAGAAGATGCGAGTGTGTTCGTGATTTCTCTGAGTTTCATGGTTGAGAAAATAATTATGAAATAATCCTGTGCAGAAAACAAAATACCACTAGTCATCTGCACATATACACGTGACTTTTAGAGAAAGGGAACACTTACTGAAATGGTTTGACCTATCTCCTATGAACCTGTTATTTTTCAACAACTTTCCAAGATAGCCAATATAATATTCCTAATATTTAATATAATTCTACCTTCATTTATGGCTCCCTGGTAGAATTGCACTCTACTTTAAATGAGCTCTTCCTAAGAGACAGACTCAAAAGGATTATATTTATGCACACAAGGCTTGAAATAAGACATATCCTAACCTTTAATTACGAATTGCTCTCATGGTTTCTGAAAACCAGCTGAAATGCTAGTGATGCTTTAAGAAGGTAAAATCCTGAGGTTTATTTAAGAGGGTTCTGTTACTTTAAATGTCATATTCTGAAAGCCCTTGTTAATAAAGACTGGCACAGGTCACACTGTCAAGGATAAACAATCATTCCTAAATCCTTTGTTTCAGGCTACAGTGAAACCTAATCCCCATGGTGTTCTTGACTGGCCATGCATGCATGTAGATATGCAACACTTTTATAGTCCTAGTGCTTTCTTTCAAGCACGTTGCTCCTGACTGCAAGGCATTTGATTTCTGGTAATTAATCAGCTCATCATACATGCCGTGTTTCTCCCTCAGGCCCAACTCAAGTTAGTGATCCAAAACTGGCCCCAGGAAAAAAAAGGAACCATTTATGTTCTTAGTGCGCAGAATAAAACCCTGATAAACAGTGCTTGGCTAAACATTGAATTCAGATGGCATTATTTATTTTTTTTACAAGATACAGGTCTGGGTTTGGAGGTTGGGATTTTTTTTTTTTTTTTTTTGCAAGCTGTAAGTCTGTTTTTTCTTTGTAACTTGTAAGTCTGTTTACCCTGTCTGCCCCTTTAGAACGTTAAAAAAGCCTGGGATTGTCAAATGAGACCTCAAGATCACTATATTATTTTTGAGGTTTTGTGCTTCAGCATGTGAACTCACTGTCTGAAATATTAGTGTTCATTTTTTAGAAAACACTCTGTCACATGTTTATCTGTCATCCTTTATCTTTTTGTTCTTTCATATTTGGCCTATCTGTATAATAGCCTGGATACTGTTAATTTTTTCAGAGCCAGGAAACAATTTCAGCTTGTGTTGGTAATTCTTCATCCCTGGAGATGTGGCAACTCTCATTCTTCTCAGCTATGTACCAGTTGGCCTTCACTGCTGCTTGAGGAGTCACACATGGTTACTAAGGATCCACAAGACCATTAGAAATCTTAGTAGACAAGCTCTCACTTTTTATTTGTTATGATTAAAATAATAACCTGTATACTTACCAAAGCACCATACTCAGCTAGTGAAGAATACTGGCTCCCACCTCTCATGGGCTCATGGATTGTGGTACCACTCCTCGTTCTGCTAAAGCACAAGCATTTTGAGTACTTGCTTTCTGCAGTGATGAGACAGACAACCCTGCCAGCATTCATTCTAGGCTGTATGATTTTGGCACAAGCTAAGCTCTTTATGCCGGTTCCTTTCCCTATGGCAAAGGCAAGAAACCGAAAGGAATTATTTCACCTAATAGCTCCTTGCCTCACAGGGCTGTTCTGAGACTTAATTAATTAATGTTTGTAAAGTGTTTTGAGAGCCTGGGATAAAGAGGTGCTATATAAGCACTGATACAAGGACAAAATATTTTTATTATTAATTCCCAGTCTGATCCAATGCCACTGAGTGAATCAAAAATGGAACCATAGCCCCCTGTGCAAAAGTGAGGATAGTTTGTCCAGCATAAGGAGAAGCAACACAGTGTACACTTATTTGCAAAGAATTATGTACAGATATGTGTTTAAACCACGGGTCAGTTTGACCAAGAATTCTTGCAAGACAGGAAAAAAAGAAAAGGATTTTGAACACTACTAATGTGCTGTTTTTAATTTCCCTGTCTTTTCTTGTTCTTAGCATACCATCCAGATAAGGAAAATAAACCACACTGGGCTACAGATTAAGTCAAATATCAAAATCATTGCATGCTGACCGTGAAAACTCACTCATGCTGAACATTTGTGGGTTATCAGGATCAAAGAGCACTTCAATATTTATCAAAAAGCATAGCCCACCATGGTTTAGTCTTCATTAACCTGGTGTGTATTTGAAGAACTCAATAGAGCTAATGCAGTCCAAGCTAAAGCTGACATTTTTTTGACTTAGGAAAACATTTATCCTCTTGAAGAGATATGTATCAGTTTGTAAATGTTGTGAAAGGGCAGAATAACCTAAGGCTCACATGTGCTATTGGGTTGTCTGAAAGCAATAAGCTTTAGGGAGCTGAATTATGCTTTGTACATAGAGTCAAGAATGAACTTGTCATTTCTGTAATACCAGTAAAGCTTATTTCACGTATAATGGGACATCCCGCTGTGCATAGATGATACAATTTTTCTAGTTGGATTTAAAAATATTAAAATGAAAAAGAGGTTAAATTAGGCTGTGAAAGCTTGGGTATGTGTGATACGAAGGGTGTGCAACCAGCTGTAGGGAGTTTTGGAACTACATGGCTTTATTCCCCCTGATACTTTTGGCTGATTGGGCTTCATGTCTGAACAAGACCTCCAGGAGTTTAGCTCATATAAAAGACTCTCCCCCATATATAGAAAGGAATATGGATCATAATGGATGTTAGTTCTGATTCCCTGGCACTGCCTCTAGCTTTTTCAATCTGTTCTTACTGTGCAACTAATGCTCATATCCATGATGTTCATCTAGAAAAAAATCATTTGAAAACTTGCCGTGCTAAAACAGTAAGTTAGTATTGCAAAATTAAAAGAAAAGAAAGTATTTATGCATACTGATGACATAGGATACATATATATGTCAGGGAGAGAAATCAAAATTGAGATTACAGCATGGGACCTAGACTCCTGCCTCAGCTTTTCCATCAGTTTCTTTTCATGACTTAAGGAAGTTATTTCATTTCTCCAGGTCACAACAATGTGTTGTGAATCTTTTTTTTTTATTTTCTCTGTATGAAATAGCAGGAAGAGAAGCAAACAAGAGAAGGTATATGTGACTGAGAGGATCACGAGTGTCAGAATGGATAAAGAAGAATTGGGAATTTGATGTTTAAAGAAAAATAAAAGCCAGATTCCAGTCAACAACTTCTTGCTGGTTAGAGCTCAAGCCTGAGAAGTGTTTCAGGCAGAGGGAATTAGGCACTCTTTACTGCTGATTTGCTCCATATTCTTTCTGAACATGTGAAAATTTTCCTCTCACATATAAAACCTTAATGGAATAAGAAAGCTGGTGAGCCTTGGACAGCCATTCCAGTGAAAGATGCATGTCATTCTAGAGAGTCTTTTGAGTTAAACTGAATCATAGTTGGACCCAGAACTGGTAAGAGATACCTTCATTATCTCCTCTTGAATCTCATAATAATTACATTCTTGGTCTACTGGGATAATATGGAAATAAAGTACAGTAGTTGGAGAGCATGGTGATCACAGGTGGAAAGTGAAGCACTGCTGTTTACCGCTTAAGCATACTTTATATTTAACATGGTTTAACAATGTTTCTGCATTTCATTTCCTAGCGGCTCAGTTTCTACTCTCAAATCCTAAAGGGAGATGGTTTAACCAGACACTGTCAGTAGTCTGAAGCCTGTGAAGATTTCCACATTTTGACTAGAGCCAGGTTCTCTGGAGCTGTGTAATCCCCTCATCCCACAAAGCTTGTATAGCCTCTGTCTGCACTGACAAGTTGGCAGCATGTGCAAGTTCCACCAGACCACTTCACACCACAGCCATCAGTCAGGTGCTGAGGCAATAAGGCAAAAATAAGGTAAAACACCAACTCCTCATCCACAGGCTTCCTGCTGTAAAGCTGCCTGTCAGCAGGGAGTGGCCTGAGCCACATGGAAGATGGGAAAACTCCCTAATTTGACGTATCATTGAGGAACATGTCAGAGTGCTGGTTGAGACTGATCCAAAAAAAACCCCAAAAAACCTCTGGGCATTTTGTAACACCTGCAAAAGAAGCCTGTCAAGGGAAGAAGAGTGAATATCTGGATCTGCCTGTGTTTAAATGCAAATTAGAAGGAAAATACCAGCTGCAATGGGAACAGAACAGTGGCCTCTAAAGGTGCGGTGGTTGAGTTTGAGTACCTCTCTTGTGTAACATCAGTGACTTACTTTTCAAAGGACCTGTGCACCTGTAGATCTTATTGTTCTCTACTGTTTGAATTGTTCTTCTAAGAATAATTTTACAGTAGACGTAAATTGGGCCTTTACACCGAGCTAAATAAGAAAAGGAAAAAAATAACACAAATTAGGTTGGAGAAAAAGGAAGAGAGTGTTACTGGAAATTGTTAGACTCTTATTTTTTTTTCTGGTTTTGACATAGGGTTCAGCTGGGTTTTCCTTACCAAATTAATTCCTCCATTGCCACAGAAAAGACAGCAAATCTAAGCAGCTTCCCAAATTAATCAAGTAGAGGAGAAAGCACAACCAGAGTCTTATCTGAGTTTTCCCTCTGGCTTTTCCACCATACTATCCCTTTACTCCATAAACTTCGAGCAAGTTTAAAGGCTCTCCTGCAGCATAAATACAAGTGGGTTGCCTAAGATAAGGGACACTGCATGAAATGGAGAACATGAAAGCAAGCATACATTGAAACTGCCATCTGCTCAGCCTTGGAACAGGGACATTGCAGAGCTCATCTGTGCATTAGTGGTGCCATTTAATGCAGTTCCTAACAAAAAGAGTTAATAAAATTCATGACTGTAGCTGATTCACATTATAATGTCCTTCTAGAAAAAGCCTGTACCATTGCTCTGTGAATCTGTGCACAGAATAGTAATATGTACCATAAGGCAAGCTACAGAATCTCAGGTTTCTATTGCTGCAGATAGGCAGACTCAGAGTTTACAAGTGAGTCGAAAAACCCTTCTGGATTGGCAGCAAGAGGCAACCTGAGGCAATCACAGCCAAAGCTGTCCCCCAGCCTGGGAGCCATGTGTTCTTGATACTCAACAACTGTGCCAGCAGGGCAAGTACTGAAGAGGAGGTACAGAACAACTGTTATTTACATCACTGGAAAATTGTTAAGAAATGGGATATAAGGTCAATGGAGTCTTAAAGCACCTCATCAGCATTATCTGCTTCTATGCTCAGTTATTTTTCACATGCTGGTCCACAATGGAACCTTTCAACATTTACCTTTTGCTTAAGAGTTCACTTGCTGTGTCACTTACCAGGAGAAGCAAGTTGATGGCACATGGCAATGCTGCAGGAAGGGTAATTACATGCAAATAGGTGCTGTGAGTCTGTTAAGAGCAACCATTGTATACCAAAAGTACAATTTAATAGCTTACCCTACAAATCATCGCAGTTATTTTAAATCTGTCATTCTACAGAGAAATATTATTTCTATAGGCTGGCTCTCATTCTAAAGCCTTTAAGGGGTATATTTGCTAAGAGCTACTTCCACTTCATTTACGTTATTAAATTAGGTTTCTCAAACAAATATTGTCAGTAGTATTAGTAAGCAGTTCCTGTTTCGTTTACTGAAGATGGAGCTGTGAATTCTCTGAATGAAAAATTAGAATGTTTTAACATATTCAAAAATCTGTAGGGCACAATCCATAGCATCAACTATTTTCTTTGCTGCTGTAAAGTGGTGTTTTTCCATAGCTTTATACTTTACACCCATAACTTTATAGTTTACACAAACAGAAAGATAAGAATCCAGAAGTCTCTAAGTACAGAAAGACTGCAAACCAACATATTTCACAGTTTACAAAACACATTGAAGATGCACTTTGTTTAAGATATTTAGAAAACAAGGTATTTAACTGCAAGATATATTAAGTAAGTGTTCAAAATATATGAAAGGGAATGGCAAAATGCTGGAATCTTTCAGATTTGGGGGACTGATAGGCTTTGTGCATGTCTGTGTGTGCATGCATGCCTGTGCTCGTGACGTCTTTTATTCAGCTGCCAATGTAATTAACACACTACCGTGGGAGAGGAGGGTGGGGCTTATTTTCTAAATCACAAACTCCTTGTTGTTGAGCCCAGGACTGCTTCAGCTGGGTGTTTCTAAACATCTCAAGCTGAATTATTTAATTTGGCATAGATAAGTAAATAATGTGTAAAAAAGGGGGTCTGACCCCACACCTCCCTCTTAGTTGAGCTCCAAACGTCAAGGCTATTTGGCTTGGACAGCAAGGATACATTGCATTGCCATACCCAAATCTTTTTTCATTTATTTTCTCCTAAGAGGCTCAGGGATCATTAATTGTGAATCAAAGTCCCCTTGGTGCTTAAAATGTGTTTGAAAATGAAACTTAGGCTCCTAAGTTACTTGGAACCATTGGAAAATTTGATCTTGCAAGGATTTATGCCTGTTCACCATACCCCACACATGGAGTCCCAGCACTGGAAGTGTGAGTCAGAGAAATGCGGGTTTACTGAGACATTTAATTGCTGGATCTCAGGTTACATGAAATAGGGTTGAAATCACAGTCCAAATGACACCTGTGACAAAACTCTCAACAATTTTTGGATTTCATTGAAGGATGTGGGATGAAATTACAGGGGAAAATACCAAGCTTTACAGAGAACTGCATAGACTGGAGCTAAATGCTTTCTTAGTGTAACACAAATAAATGAATTTGGCTCAAATAAAATGAATGTTGACAAGTGCTTGTAACACTGGCAGTTGAGGGTTTTGGGGTTTTTTTTTGAGTAATGGTATATTAGTATTTTCTACAAAAACAGAGGAAGTAGGAGATCCAGGTTCCCTTTCTTCCTGTCTCAGGCAAATTGAATCTATATCTGTCATCGATCACTAGATGCTGGACTGGATAACAACTCTTGCTGGCTTCTATTTAAAAGTATGGGACAAAACACTGTGAAAATTCAATAAATGGGATCCACTTTTGACATTAACATTAATTGAGACATAGAGGATAACAGAAATAAAGCCCAATGGTGACTTTTACTTACTTGAAACAAATTCTCTGTTTCAGAAATTGTTCATTTTCTTGATTTTTACCCTTCTAAAATGGAAATATCAATGGAAATCTGAAATACATTCATGGAAAGAAACATGTATTTTGTGAGTACAGCTTAGATGTGACAGGGCTGAAGAAATTGCTGCAAATCAATATAATACAGAATCTAAACAAGCAAATATTTTAAACAGCCGTGACTACTAATTACTGAGTTAAACTGAAAAAAGAGACCTGAAGGTTATTCCCACTTGTAAACAGTCTCCAGCATAACTAGCAAATGAAGAACGTTTAATCTTTTCTCACTTCACTGTGTGGTGGTGCCAGCTAATCTGCCACTGATGTGTCATACTCGGCTCTCTGTCTGCTACAAAGTTTTGCCACTGTCTTCTTGCTTAAAAGCCACACAGAAGTTTAAATATCAGTGCAAACAATGTTTAAATGTGCCCAGCTAATCACTGAAGGCATTGTCACAGAACAGAGGAACAATGCAGACATATCAGATGCTCTGGCAACAGTAGCATAATCCAGTCATTCATTAACATAAATTAAAGCTATGATGCTACAGGCCTAAGAAATGAAGAACAAATTGGAAATGTGGAAGTTAAAAGGACCTGTTTTGGGGGGAATTTTCAAAGCATTGTCCTACACAAACCCTGCCTGCGTTAGCCAATGGACAGGGAATTTCATTTACTGAAAATGGAGGCTTTGAAGATGCTGATTAACACAGAGTTCAGCCTGGTGTTACCAGCTAGCAAAATGACTAGATCAAGCCTTCGTTTTAAGACTTAACTAATAATGTAATTGCAGCTTTTTACATCACCTATTTTTTTTTCTCAAAGAAAGAAGTTGTCCTAGAAGTAACTCAGGCACTTCTCTGACTTTTCAAGCCTATAAATTATACTCAGGCTATAGTTTTTCCTTCTGCTTCCTTCTAGTTGTTGGGAGTTTGCTGAAAGGCTGAGAAGTAGTTCACAGTGACTGAAAGGCAAGTTTTGCTTAAAGAATAGAAATACCTTTTCTCACAGCACCACACATATTGGGGTTGGAGGTTTTCTCTCTGTCTAGATTGCGCTATATTTTTAGTCCTGCAAGAGCTATGGCAGCACATTTTTGTAGCACGTGAAATGTGTTATGCAGGGGGATTCCACTGTCCCATGCAGAGAGTTGAATTCTCTCTGCATCCTCATGTCATAGGAAGTTTCCATTGTATGTGAAATTGAGACATTCTCTTGCAAGCATCAACCTATCTGAAGCAAAAAATTCTAATTTAGACCAAACGACAGATGAAACATTTGTGTTTTGAAGAATAATCTGACTGTATGGATTTCATCATCTTATGACATATTTTATTTAGAAGATGCTTAACCAATTCATTGTGCTAAATTCTACCTTTAATTTTCAGGAAGAGTCCAAGATTCCATTGTGTTATTCTGCATAGTGTCTAAATATATCAAAATGCCTACATTTAGTCTTTTTGATACAAAGATGTGTTTGATTAGCCAGAATTGCTGTCACTTCTCTGTTTGCTGGTGTAACAATATCTGTGTTTTCATCTATTTCTGATTCAGTCTCCTTTTATTTGCAGCTCTTGCCACTCCAGTGAACCTCTCACCTTCCAAAATGCTGTATTTGAAATTATACAGACAATCATGTACGTATGTAGTTTATGCAAACGTGATTAATATTAACCAGATGAGTAAAATTATTCATGGACGTTTTAGAGAAGTTGCAACGCTTCTCAATGGAACTGTATAAATACATTAACCCCAGAGTCTGCATCTTAATATAATTTAAGTGTTAACTGAGGTTTATAAAACTTTCATTTTTCATTAATATACCTGCTTTCATGTTATAATTGCTTTTCAGTTTAGCTGAATATTTCGAAATCTCTAGCTGTATACTGTCTCTTTTCCTCCCCATTGCTCGTCTTGTTGGATCTTATGAGTATTTGTACAGTGTCCCTCAGGTTGCATTCAATCAAATGTTTATCGTGCTATTAATTTAATACTTTTCAATCTAGCACGTATGCTTCAAGAGATTTCTCCAGCTGTTTTCACAATCTGAAAAAAATTACTAAAATTAAAAGAATCTACCTGGAAAAGCAGGTTGAGTTTCAGAGCTTTCTAGCTGGGAATCACAGCTTTGCTCTGTGCCTGACCAAGAGGGAGTACCCCACAGCACAGAAAACCTGTATTTGCATTCCCCAGTGGTGTACAAGAGCTTTCCTCCCTCTTGTTACAGGATGTGCTACATAACATTTGACTGCAGTCACTGCTTAGAAAGACTTGGCATTTTTCTACTCTTAAAAAATAGGCTTAGCTTGAATCCGGAGAAAAACGGTCTAGAGTCTGATGGGTCTGACTTCAGATGTGCCTTGTAGAGAAGACAGAGGTTTCAAGAATAAAGCATGGCATCCTCTGACTGTGTGCTTGGGCTGAATTTCAGCTTTGGTGTCACGAAAAACTACTGATAAAAAAATTATTTCTAAAGGACTGTCTGTGTAATGACTGTATATGTTTGTCATCTAAATACTGATCTAACCTGACTTGGCACAGGCTATCATCTCAAAATTGCATCAGATGCAAAATCGTATATATGTATTTAGGAATAAATATAGTGATATAAATAGTGATAAAATGCAATGTGCTTAAGAGTCTAGTGTAAGATAAAATCTGCATAGAAACACTTAGCCATGGGATTTATTAATGATTATTCCAAGCATGTGTTAACTACAGAAACAACACCATGAGCTACTCACTACAAAATGAAGAAGCAATCTAAAAGAAAATGTAATTATATGAATTATTAATAATGATAATAGCTTTCACACAGATATCTCCTTTTTTCCTGTCTCTTTGCCTTACAAAGGAATAGCTTCATATATTGCAACAGCTTGAGGCTGACCAGCTGCACGTACATAACTTTTATGCAGTTAAACATTTCAATTACCCTGTCATTTCTTCTAGATGCTCAGCTGTCTAGGATTCCTATATTCAGACTTTAGCCCATAATTTAGATCTTGAATGTCTAATAGTGATGCATTCCACAGACTTTTTTCCCTAAAGATGTGGGATAAATTTCTTTTCCTAGGCTTATAATTTTCCTGGAGCAAGACATCACTATTTCAACAGGAAGGCAATAAAACCTTTCTGAACACTAGAAACAGCAGTCTCCCCTGTAATAGATTCTTATTTATTTTTAACAGAATCAATAGTTTGCAGGAACTTGCACACTGCAGTCTGTAAGTAAGGTAGGGTTGAGAGTATGCAGCTGTCTCATGGTTCAGGTAGTGTAATCTGATTGAAGTCTGTGGCTACTTTCTATGAAATCCACAGTGCCAGCTCTTTCAGCAGGTTCATAAGCCTGACCCCTTTCCAGATGGCTCCATATATCCCTCACGGAATCCATCAATACAGTAAACTTCCTTTGCCTAACCTCTGCATTGATTGAAGTTAAGTACTACATTTGCTAGTAGGGCTCAATGAAGCTAATCATCACACAAGTGCAGCTCAATGCTTCCTATTCAAGAGACTTCAAAATACCTGAATATCATCATAATTGGTCTGCAGTTGAGTATATTTCTATCTTCATTGTAGAAGAGGATGAAGCATCCCCTTTTATACTCAGGTAACTGTCATCATACACAAATAAATAACAAAATAACCCATTGTTTTCTGTTATTAAGAGGATGTTTGAACTAAATGTCTCCAAATCTCAGTCTAACTTTCCCCCTCTAGCTACTGCACAACGCACAGTTGCTTTGGAATGTGTAGTAGTTAATTGTATGAAAATTATTAATTTTTAATCTCTCATCCTCTCTTCCCCCCACCCCATCACCAAATGACATTACTACCAAAACTGGAGTACGAACTCTGACTGGAACTTGACTTTAACTAGAATTTTGACTGGCATTAGAATTTAAAAGATAAGCATAGTGCTGGCAACTTAAAGATTTTTGCTTTCAGGAGAGCAGTCACATTATTCATTCCTATTCTAATAAGATATTCCCTTGAGAAGGGTTGGGGTATGTGTAAACCTAAATAAAATTCTGTTGCTGAAAGGAATTTCCCAAATATGTACATCTCTCAATAGCATCATTTTTATTTATTTTGATTTATATTAGGAGGAAAGACCTACATATTGCATTCTTTTAGAGTTTTATTACTTATGATGCAATAGACGTAAACAAGCTTTGCAATGGAATTGCTAAAAGGATGTTCATAACATAGAAGACAACAGAAAATAAATGAGTTATAGCACTGGTTTGTTCCTTGCTTGGAGATAACCAAAGGAGTTTTATGGGCACCCCTCAGGTGCATATTCAGTGTTGTATGGAATGATGTAATGTCTTGGAGAGTCTGTCAAGGGGGCAAACGTTAAAACCAAAGCTGTGCTCAGGAAAGCAGCACAGAACAAACTTACAGGATTCAAAACTTCAGTGGGCTATGGAGGAAGATATCACCACAGACCTTCTAGTCTCTGTCTTCCTTCTGTGAAAAATGAGTGAAGAACAGTGCAAATATCCTAAGCTCAATTTTATTATATTTATCTATTTAAACACCTCCAGCAGCAGGTCAAATCCTGATGAAAATGAGTCTTCTTTGAAGGGACGTGTCCTTTATTCAGTGCCATTTGTCTCTTAAAATACTTTCTAAATCAAAGGTACAAACCTCGATATTTTTGAATAGTCAAATTCATGTTTGTGAAGTGATATTTCATACATTTTTCTATCTAATCTATAGCATAAATGTGTGAACAGAAATGGGGAACATGCTCAACACTAATTCAAAGAGTGTCACAGCCCCAGGTGTGGCACAGGCTTTGCTGTCACTGCTGACTGCTACATGCTCCTAGAGAAAGAAGGGTGTTTTCTAATGAGACACAACACGTCCTTCAGGTTACTCACATGGCATGAAATCAATGAGCAAAAACTACAAGTACCTAATTGAAGATATTTTAGGATGTCTGAAATGAAAAGAAATGCTTTATCAGAAGAGAAGAAACATTTAGAATGTTTTCGTGAAGGCAAAAGACAAATATAATTAAGCTAAATTTAAAAATAATATTATATCATAATAACTTTTTTCTAATGAAAGAGTGATGACAAGGTATTGCAGGGGGATCCTTTTCTGGCAAATCCCTTGTATTTTGTTATCTTTGGAATCTGCTTCCTTCCTTGCTCTGGCAGAAGCCAGGCGTTGACTTCTAGGAAGTGTTAAAAAGTCTTTTTTTCTACTTTTTTTTCAAGAATAAATAAGACCATAGCTCAAATTGCAGGAAATATGTGGTTTCCTTTTCTTTTTGGATATTTTTTTGGTTGGTTGGTTTGGTTTTGTTAGGTGATTTTAATTATAGCTTTTAGTATATTAAGTAAGTCTTTTTCTACTTACGTATGAATTCAGATATTGCAACTTATGAATGGAAAAAAATTAACCAATTTACCAGCAAAAGGAAGGATAAACCAGGGAGATAATTCCTTTTACATAATGCTAATGATGCTTCAAAAATAATAAAAAAGCCAAAACCAACAAAGCGCAAAGGCTCTTTATTAGCAAAGAAATAAATTTGTGTGGTACCGTGTCAGCAACGTATCTGCAGCATCATTCTTGGTGAAGAACTTTTCAATAATAAACCACTCCATCTCTTCTGGATAACGATTTTCTCACATAAAAATCCTCTTTCATATTTCAACCACCTGCAATCCAGCACCAGTTTAATACCATGGTATCTGTCATCACAGTTATTTGCTCCAGCGTCTGCTGTTTCAGCAGCAGCTCAGAGGCACAGCCTGTCACTTGCTGCCTCTGCTGATCCTCGAGGTGAGGCTGCTCCCAATGCAGCTCAAAGGCAACGAAAGTACAAAGGAGTTCCAGAAATTAAAACAAATTAAAAGTAGAAATAGGCCTGACACCAATAAAGCTACTAACGAAAGCTGTGCCAAACTTCTCTGAAAACAAAAGTTTGCTTAGTTTCACTTGGAATGAGCTTGAGAATGTAATGAGTGGGAAAAGAAGGAAAAACTGTAGTGGTGGTCATGCTGCACTACTCCACTTCCTAAACTGGCAACAGAACTTAATTAGAATTCTGTGTAAGAGCACATGGATTCAACACCCCCATTACAACAAAAATGGTACCGCACTAAGCTTTTCTGACATCCACTAAATACTATATTGTGTTAGAAAAACTAACATAAATATTTCAGATAATGAGCAATAATAAAAACTGAAGAGTAATATAACTATAAGCATAAGTTAGCCAAAGAGTGGGAGAGAAAGGAAAATGCTTCAATTCAGCACTTTCAGAAATTCAGAATTCTTTTAAAGTGAAAAAATTTTTAGCCAGTTACTCTGAATTATAGAACCAGTTTCCATATTTTCACAAAATTGTGAAATTTAAGTGAGACTCCATTATTACACAACAAAATCTAAATTAAACACAAGTAAGGTTTACAATTGATTTCAAAGTCAAACACATGACTTATCTGTGTACATCAAAAGTATACAATTGTCTGTGTGCATCAAAAATGTCTGTGTACACTTTTTTAAGCAAAAAAAAAAAAAATCTGTGATCAGAATATTGCAATGAGTTAATCAGATTTACCTTGTGTAATAGCTTAAACACCAGTGAGCTCTGACAGTGCTGCTCTTTCACTCACTGAATTCCAAAGCAGCACATAGAGGTAAACCTAGATCTGTTTCTTCCCTTTGGCCTGGAGGAGAACCCCCATCAAGCACAGTCAGATGCGCTTGTGCCATGCAGTGTCAGAGCCTTAAACCTGTCCCACAGGCTGCAGTGGCCCCAGGAAAGGCTGGTCAGTTCATTAGCAATATTTGAGACCAAAGACACCCACTAGGGAAGAAGATACCCCACACATGGCAGAGGTGTACTTGTTACAGAACTTAGGTTACAACTTTCATTCAATTTCTGACATAACCTCCTTCCCAGCCTTCAACCTCTAGTTCTCACCATACTAAAATCATATTTCTGAATATCAGGATCCAAAACTGCTATATAGGTATATATAAAATGTATGGATTAATATGCCATATAATGGCCAGACAGAAGAACTCCCTAATCACCTGGGTTGAGTGAATGAAGGAAGACATATTTGCCTGCCATCTATTAATGTAAATGGTGCGGCTAATTTAACAGTATTAGACCTGAATCATCATGCTATTATTCCAGTTTTACATCACTGTGAAACTGGAAGTGAATCATTAATATCAATGAAATTATACCAGTGTCAGCCATGGAGTAATCTGCAGAGGGGATCAGGTTCATTAATTTTAATAATTTATGATGCAGTGTAGGCTACACAATTTTACTAAATCTACTTTTATTTAATGTGACTTACTGATCCTTGCATGTATTACAAATCATCCAATGCATTTGATATGTCTGTTATAAGCATTTTCTGAGGAAGCATGACTTTTTAGCAGAGTGTACTAACCTCCGAATTTATGGAGGGAGACTGTTGACCTGATCACTGAAATGTTCTCCAAAGTGATAGATTCTGTGCAATGAAGGTATGTTTTGGGATATCACCTTACTCAGAGCAGTCTCTGCTTTGCTTTCCATCTCGTTTGGTACTGTTAACATCAGCACATGAGAGGGCAGAAGCTGAGGAACCAGAGCTCTATGAACGCAATTCATCAGGACAACATCTACAGAGTAGCTAAAAGGCTATGACTTTAATCTGTTGTATATTAGTTGTAAAAAATCAGAAAATTTAGCTTCAGCTTCCTTCCAGACATAGGAAGTACAGACCATATATACACTGCTTAAGTTAAAACTGTTTCTCTAATTCACTGTTAACACTTTGAGCTACCAAAAAAATGTGTATGAGAATCAAATCAATACCAACTGATCTTTCAAGGCTGTGGAAACTTTAGCTTACTTCCCTTCACAGCATACTGAATATACTCATCCCCTGTCCCTCCTGGTATCCTGAGAATGGATTTGAAGGCATAATCTTCTGCATCTGATCTTAAAAATATAGTTAGTTGCCATGCAGTAAGTAGGTAGCAAATATAGAAAGTGCACATGAGAGATTGGAGTCTGGATAGAATACCTGCTGTGAACTGGGGGTTTACTGCTGTCTCCCTTCTTCCAGCCCTGGGGAAGGCTCCTGTCCTTGTAGCTGAACCATCGGAAGAGATGGATGTGTGTCTGTGCTGCTGCCTCTCCAGTGCACAGCTGGGTGCCCGAATGCACATCCATCCTCATCAGCTGTTGAAGCTAATACAAAATAAGCTCAAACATGCTTAATTATCAGCAGATGGCAGCTAACCTTTTATGTCTTGAAGCTACTGGTGCAGGAGAATATTTGTCCTGGATGCAAGCAATCTATACTTCTGGATCTTTCTGGAATTCGCTTTCTGAGATCACACACAAAGCAGTTAGATCAAATTAGGCTGGTATTTGTGTGGTTATCCCTCCATGGTTTCGGTATACTCAGACTTCAGTACTCTTTCAGTGTAACAGCTTTACCTCAGAGATTTTTACTTATTATTTCAATGCCACTTCAGTAGACTTCTCAGATTAACAGGATAGTTACTGTCACTGTCTTGTTTATGCTGTGGAATTTTTATAAACCCTGCTTTGCACCCTTTCTGTGCTTTGGCTGATACCTGCATTTATAGGGACAGAATAACATTTAGCAATACATCTTGCACCCTGGCACATTTAATTAGAATGTCAAACTTGTGCTTGTACTTCTATTTCTATTTCTAAAGCAGAAACACTTTGCTCATAGTTTGGTGTCAGAATGCATGAAACCTCCTTGGCATAATGTGAATTAGAACCAGCAGCAAAATGAATGAATGATTAGCATTGGGCATGGGTCCAGTGTTTGACATTCCACTCATTAGAAAGTCTACTCTAATTAACTTAATTGGAATCTACTGGGTGTGCCATTGATGGATTTGCTTGTCACCACAATTTTGTTTTATGTTCCATCAAACTCATTGGTGAAAACATGATGTATGCTGAGATTACCTTGTAAAGACCCAGTTCTTCAGAGGGATCTGCAAATTGCAGCCTCTTGCTCCCACACGGGGACTTAATGAAGTCAATGGGAGGCAGGGTGCATGCTAGTGAACTCCTTTGCATGATAATTATTTTCTCATAGTCCATATGAGTTACACATGACATATAACTTTGCATTTATCTAGCACCTGGGGATTTCAAATGATCTTCTAAACACTGAGGAATCAATCGAGTCACTTTTCCTGATGCTAATAGCACCTTTTCCTACAAGGGGTCACTGGAAGTACTCAATAAACTCGTTGGGGCTACTGAATATATCATCGTCTGTAATTAAGTGAGCCTTGTAAAAACACTTCTAAATAAAATTATATGCATGTTCTGACTGGTATACTGGGAATCCAAGATATCTATAACCATACAGTAAATGATTAGCAAAACCAGAATGAGACCAAGGATTCTGTTGAATGAAAACAGTCTCTGCAAGTTGCCACTTGAATGATTAGAACTAGTAACTTACTTGAAGGATTTTATCCTTTTATCTATAATCCAGACACAGCCATCTCAGCTGAAGCTAGAGGTTTCACCAAGAACTTTTGTTTTTCAACTTGAAGGTGTACACCTGTGCTGACTTTTCATCTACTTTATATGCATATGCATGTTTCATTAGATCAGGGCTCTCATAATGATGGGTAAATAATCTACTTTAGGTCTAGAAAATAGCATTGATATTAAATGTAAATGGGAAGTTGTATTTCCATCACACTTTTCTGGTCTAAGGCCTAGAATCCTGTAAACAAAATGGAAGAAGACATACGTTAAACTTTGAATGCGTGAAGTGGTTAAATGGATACCAGTGGAAAGGAAAATTTCATACTGGGCTAGATATATAGACAAAGCTAAATCTCTTTTATTAATATAAAATCTGTGGTCTTACTTGGAATGAAATACATATCCCCAGAGAAGTTTAAAGAATACATGCAGAGAGGAAAATACCATTGTTGCCTCATGAATAATGGGGCTTCGATAGATATCATGACAATAAGTATATTTTAAGAAACAGTCTTGTTTATACTAGTCTGTTGAAAGATTAAAAGGATTTAACATTTCATTTACACTATTTTTTTTTTCTTATAGCTTTTAAAAAACAGGCCTGTAGAATGTATTACTTTTTTTTTTACAGAAATTTCATGAGAACAGAAATACTACTCTTGTCATCAGTTGTGATTATTAATATGGGACTATGGAAAATTTCTCTTTACCTAAAATGAGTTCTGTCAAGCTAATTTACATTTACTTAAAAGTGTGGTGAAGATTTACAGATATTGTGTTGAGTGAGAGAAGTTAGAGTATTGTCTGATGGTGCAAATAGAAAGTGAGGTAGGAGTTTCTGCCGACCTTGGTGATTTATAAGCCACTCTTCAAGGCTGTCTGAATTAAAAATAAGAAGAATTGCAATAATCACTGCAAAATAAAAATGGCCTCTCATTTAATCTGTGTCCAAATATATTTGAAAGAAAATAATGCAAGTGTTTATGTAGTGCCTGCCTCTAGAATCCCTAAAGGATTTCAGTTTAAATGAATGTAAAAATGTCTTCTCTGAAAAACTTACTAAATCTTTTCTTATACTGAGCACATCTAAGGCAGTTTGTGGTAGCAAGTGCACCACATAGCCTGCAATGTTGGAGTATGCCCAATTTGATTAGAATGATAAACTAGTTTTGCTGTAAAGTTAAGGTTGTGGTGGACTACGGTGAAAGCTCAAATCTAAAACTAAAACTAAACGGAAGGAAAGAAGCCAAAGTGTTTTCCAGTAGTCTTTATATTCTGTTAAACATACAGTGAATAACTAGAATGCTCAAACTGATGAAGTGAGTCATAATTTTGTGACAAATATAGTTTTAATAACTGAACTTTTGTGGTTTGATGTCTCATTAAAACACCAGCTTCTTCTTAATGGCTTTCATTCAATCAAACTAAATTTAACCTTTTAAGGTTCAGAGAAAACGAAGGTGGCTGAACTTAAGCTTTTGTATGGGTTCTGCATCTTCCAGTGGTGACTCCCAGCCTTTTACTTCACGGACCGTTTATGACATGATACATTTTTGCAGGCAATCGAGAAACCAGACAAAAACCAAACGTAACTCATACACTGGCCTGGAAATGCAAATTCACAAAACTGTATTAAATATAAAAATATTGTGTTCTAAAAAGTCATTTTCCAAGTCTATATTACAAGACTAAATAGAAAAAAAAAATCACAAAAAAGGAGCATGAGTTTATCCTTAAAAGAAAAAAAAAAGGAAAAGAAAAAAAGAAAGAAGGAGCCAATTAAGATAATTACCCTAGAAAAGTACTTTTATTTTGCAAGTCTCTATCTGCAAGTCTCTCTGGAAGTCTGCATCTTCTGAACTTAAATGTGTTTTGCAATCTGTTTGTTGTTTTTTTTTTTTTTTTTACTTGGAGCATATTTGTAAGGAACACAAAGTTGCTTTTACTCTTTAATTTCTTGTTATACACAGCTTGTTTCTGAGTAAAATGTGAATTACTAAAGAGGCCTGGGTCTGGATCAGCTAAAGATCCATAGCAATGGTTTGCTTTTTGACCTTCTGAGGAGCTCCCACATTTTTTAGTTTCTGAAGACTTTCTGCTTACGAGGACTTTTCTAGCAGGGTCTGGCTCATGTTCCCTCTGCCATCAGGAAGCAGATTTTCATTTTGCCTGGGCTCCTGAACAAACAGAGTCACCCATTGTGGGGACACACCTCTCTTTCTCGGGGAAGACACCTCAATTTTTCAATAGGGATTTGCTCTGGAATTTTACTTTGGCTCCCATCAATACTCGATATTCTGAACTCACAGATCTACCAATGTACAAGTATTATACAGGTAGTGCTACACAGAAAAGAAGGGTTTAGGAATTTGGGATTTTTTTGTTTGTCTGTTTTTATTTGGTTTTTTAAATTATTCTATGAACACTTTAAGCTCAGAAATTGTCCTGAATCTTGCTAGAAGTACATTAGAAGTATTGGCACTGTACACTGACACTGTGGTTACTTTAGGTTTTTCCCAGCTAATGCCACTGTTAGAGAGATTGTAGAAATGGGCTACAATTTTGGGAAAGCACAAACCTGGACAATGACCTTCAGTACCCCCGCACCGAGGTTGGTAGGGTTTATCTGTGCTTTGGCCACAAGAAATTTAGACCATTTGTTAAGTGTTAGGTTTTCCACATAGTATCAGCAGAGCTGGCAATCTCGGTGGCTTAAAATGTACACAGGCAACCAATCATGCTGATCAGGCAATGACTAGAAATAGCATGAGAGGTTTGGAGTACAATAAGGGTCTGTGCTCCTTATTGATAGCTCTTCCTAGATTACTTTTTCCTATTTGTACTAAGAAGCACAAAGAAAAATGACAGAACCTCATCTGGCAATTTATATAAGGTATAAATATATACAACGTATATAAATCTTACTTTGGCCATTAATGTAATATGTATATAAAATATTTCTTTTAGTAGGTTAGTCTTCTAAAAGACATCGTGCTCCCTTAAAGTTCCAAATGGATATTTGTTTTCCTACACCATGTTTCATACATATCAAGTCAAGATTACCTGTAAATAAAATTTCTTTGAAAATTAACCTTCTGTTAACTTGTTAAGATCTAACAATTAAACTACAATTAATAATTTGTGGTCATTATTCATTGAGCTCATACCTGTAATCCAATTGTATCATCATTTTACTTGTCAGCAAGATGCAGTGGGAAAAAATTATCTTGACATTTTATACATGCATAAATAACTGTAAATATATGTAACCTTCTTTTTTTACAGCATTTCACAACCCTTTTTCTTCTCTTCCTAACCCCCCCCAAAAAAAATGAAAGACTTATTCACAGATTCATAGAAAACAGTTGCCAAGGTCACATGACTCAGAATTCAAAAGTTGGCCTTGAGCAGGGATAGGGGCTTAAATAAGTTGGCCTATTGCATCATTAAAAAATGCAGTTTTGCTGCGCCAGCACCTCATTCCAATCTCAAATTCTGGCTTTAGAACACTGTAATTCTTGATTTATACTAGACTCATAAGATCTCCTACATTCTGAACTTATGTCCATTTTAAAGCTATCTTGTAACTAAACTGCCACACAAATGGGACCATTTCTCTCCCCAAATGTCATAAATTCAATTTCTGCTGCTTTAGACAGCCTTTTTTTGAAAACATGACTAATAACCATTTTTATATTTTTTCAGTCTTTGCTTAATATGTTTTAAGTTAATGCATTCCAATTTCATTCACTTTTGATAGTAAAAGCTGCAGCAATAATACATTTATAATGTGTTAGATTTTACACAGACTTAATAAACACAGACTTTTTTCACAGCTTAATAAACTTTTAACCTCTTAGTTAAAATAGGTATTGTACAGTAGCCATCGTCTCTGTGCCATTGTCTGGGAGCACACCTGCATGGCTCAGTGGGGAATGAGAGGCAGCCACTGGGGAGGTGAACTGCCCTTGATCTAATCCATGGAAAATGCATGTCTCAGAGTGGCTTCACTTGGGTCCACTGCTCCATTTCCACCAGTCCAAGGAGAAGGCAAAGCAAAGTTTCCTCATCTGGGACAGGCGTGTTAAAAAGAGTGTGTGAGTGACACGACATTGGTTTGTGGTTCCCAACATGTGCAACCAGCCTGCATCTTCTCAGCATCTCCAGTCAGTGTGTGCTGTGTGCACCACAATGTGAAAAACGGCAGATAGTAAGTGAAACTATCCTTGTAGGATTACACCCAAAAAGAGTATTATCAGGTTTTCTTCCAAACTGTAAGGCAGTTTCTGCCAGGTTCAAACAGCTGGATAAATAGCTCCTGGCTTGTTGACATAACAGAGGGGAAAAAAGCCCTAATTTATCAGAGTTTATCACATGCACTTATCCTTACTTATTCTTTCTTTTTTTTTTTTTTTTCCCCCCCAGGATAAGTATATAAGACTCTGCATGGTGAATTTATGCCTGTTTGTATGAAAATTGGATAAAAAACTGGGTCAAAGTACTATTCTTAGCCACAGATGAAGTGCTACTGACTTGTTGAAAATCCATTCTCATCTGTATATTCTTGTCCATCAGATTTTGAACCTTGGTGCCAAGCAGTTTAATGTAAGTTGCTCTACTTAAAACACCATATTTTCCTAAAGTTCTCTAAAGCACATACCACTTGTACAGCAGAAGTTGCATTATGTGCAGTACATAAAGAATTCTTGTGGAAAGGTCTGTTTATCTCATCAAAGTGAAATTATATCTGTGTAGACATAATGTATAGTAGAAATATATATATGTACATATATGTATGTATATACAGTATCATGTTGCATGTTAGAATGCACTTTACAAATTGCCCAGAATTTTAAAAATAATTTTCAGTATGACATACTGCCAACAAAAACATGGTACTGTAGCTTAAGACTTGGTATTATTTTGTTATTTCAGTTTTCTCTTCTCTTAATAATGAGAAAAACAATATTGATTTTGGATATAACCATGAAAGAATGATGATTAAGAATTACAGAAATCTTTTGTCCCGGCAAGGTCCTTACAGCTCTCATGAAATTTTGAGCTAGTGTACTTTGTTACCTCATTAATATAGGCCAGTAGTAAATTGTGGGTTGGCACACTGCCCAGCATAGCACCATGATCAAGCCTCTGCTTTCTAGTAAATTAGAACTCAGCTTTTTATATCTGAGGTACACACATTTATGGAGGCATTAGATATGAAGTAATCTTTCATTTGCCATTTGCTTTTCTACATGGCTGGCTTTAAACTAGGTCATGTAAAGGAAGTTATTTGTGGAATCAGGGAAACCTACACTAAATAGACCTGTAAGGTCCTTTCGACAGCAGGGAGGATTTGCTGAGATACATCTGAATGAACACCTGAAGAGGACCTTAGCTCTTATCTGGGTAATTATAAGATATGTGAATCAATATATGTGGGTTCACAGGACCATGCATCTTTTGTGCATGACCACAGAACATGACAGGACTGAATCCTGTTGAAGGAGCGGGACTTACCCACTCGGCAGCAAAGCACATTACCAAAATTAAACCACTGGAATGAAACAGGGAAAAATCACACCTTTAAAAATTGTTGGAAACACTTCAATCCATTACTTGCTGTATTCTGGTGATTACCAGAAATTTCTTAATCACAGTTTGTGTAATTACTTGCCATTTGCTTGTATTTAAAAAGAATTAGCTCAGATTGTTTCTAGCAAGTCGTCAACATTGCTTAAAAAAAGTAGTTAAACAGACAGACTTACAGAGTTTGTGATAGATTGCCTTTCGTGATCAGTAGATATGAAGATATTTCATAGCAGCCGGTTCACTTCAGGTAGTTATGCAACAAAAAGCAACAATTTCCAAAAATTGTTCTTTTCCTTAGATCTCTGCTGTATTTCAGTGGCCTTTTGGCTGTAATTTTCTCCTCAGTATAATCACTTTAATGTATATCTCTTAGGGGCATGAAGGGAAAGTAAGTGATAACATGGCTCCTGAAAATGTGCATTTGTGACTAGTAACAATCTAGGAGAGGCAATCCTGGAAAACCGGACTGTAAGGAAGCTTCACAGGTTTCTAATACTTTTGATCTGTGTATTCTTCCTCTTAAATTAGTCGCATATGTTCTGCAAACCTGTGCTTTGCGTTGAGCCTGGGCAATTACCAACAACTGTCCTAACCCACAGAGATAATTCCCTAAGAAACATCTTAGCTTCTCAATGGAAAAGTAACCTCTGATACCCTTGATGCTTAAACCCATCAGTTGCTTCCACTTCACTCTCACTATGTAAAAGCAGTATGCTCCTAATGACTGATTCTTACCCCCAGAACAAAAGTTTTAATTAGCAGTGAATATTTCCTTCTCCGTAGAGCCCGCGTTATACAATATCTCAGGTAGCTCTAAACTCCTGGGGGCTGAGAAAGAAGGCCAGGGGACAGTTTTCACCGACTCTATGCTTTAACTCCTCCATGCAAGACCAGCTGTCACTGTCCCCAGCAGGACAGACTTCCATGGGGTGAGCAAGCAGGAGGTCAGGGTTTGTGTGCTGCACAATTGCAGACTGAGGCAGACTCCAAACAATGCTTCAGTTTCTGAATGGACAAAGCAGGCTTCCATTTTGGTGCCAGTGTTACTAAACCTGAAAGTTAAGCATAGTAAACCCACAAGCGGTGAAGTGGATACAAAGTCAGTGAAACTACACCTGCTTATACCACCTTTGAGTTTGGCAGAGTGTAATTATTCCAAATATTATTGTAAAATCACTCTTTCATATGCATGCCCAAAGATGGATGTACACAGATATAGACTCTTTGGGTGGCTGATAGAAGGGGCCTTCTTTAAGTGCTACAGGCATTTCATATACAAATATTTTCTATGGTTTCCCTCCTCAGACGGAATAATATTGCTTCAGCCAACATAAACATGTGAACTCACCAATAGGTGGAAAATGGGAACTAAGATGTGAAAAAAACCCTCTAAAAATTTTGACTTCAAGAATGAAATACTGATATTTTTGTCTTAGATAATACAAATAAACAATTCTGAAAACAGCTCATTACACAGGAAGTCTAGGAAGAAGAACCTTTTACGGAGTTCTTGAAAGATTTTTGTGCCACCTCATAACTGTTAAGAGGCAAAAATCAGCCAGGGAGACAGCAGCTACAGCGGCACAGCCGAGTTTGGAGTTCAGGTTGCTTCTCAGAGCTTTTCTTCCCCCCAGCATTCTGAAACCTGAACTTCTCTCTTTGCAGACTACATGCAGGGAAGAGGCAGCAGGGTCCGAGGGAGCTGGGATTCACACTTTGGGTGTGAAGCACTATTTCTCCACAAATATTACTAGATAAAAAAAGAAGCAACAGGAATACTTCATAAGTAGAAATGTCAGTAGTTTGATTATAATGTAGATGACCAGGTCCAGAACTATGCAGACCACTAATGTTTTATTGCTCTGAATTCATGACTACTTATCAGAAATGGCCTTTAATTGATTTTAAAAAAGAAGTGTAGAGTGATGAGATATAGGGGTTATAAAAGGAGGACACTGTATATAGAATACCAAATTACCCAGGAATAACCCCTCTCTGCATTTCAAACATGAAAATCTCAAATTGTTGAAAAATGCCTTTATAACACATCACATGAAAAATATGATGCTGGGACAAGGACAGCACGTTGGTGGCATCATCTCAAGTGGGGTTTTACATTTCTTCCAATTAATTTGGGGTCTGATGGCAGTTAAGCTAATAAAATTACAAGCAAATAAACGAGAGCTCTAAAGAAAAGGATTATCAAAAGGAAGGTTTAAACAAAGAATACGTATTATATTGCTGAAAGTGAAAACACAAAACCTCTTAAAGAAAGTGTGAAGTGTGTACTAAGAAAGGAACATTTAGAAGATTTTGGAAAACATTTAGAAAACTGATGAAGTAAAATGTACTTATTTACACAAGGCTGGAATACATGACCCTGTTTGATTTAATTTTCTTGGAGACCTCTGGTTCTATCAAATTCATAAGTCTATGACTACTAAAAGTCCACACTTAATGGAAAAAGCAGAACTAGGCAATGATTTTTGAGGGATTACTTATCTTTTTCATGGAGTGTGGAATGACAGTTCATAATCATAAACCCTATTTATTCTGTGCTCTGTACTAGTATTCAAAATGTTAAAAAGCAACAATAACACAGCACAAGAATATAAAGAGTGAATAATCTACTCTGAAGGATTGATTGAAATAAACTTTACAAAAACAAGGAAAATTATCATTTCTGGACAATATCAGTTGATTTGAAAGAGGAAAGGTGACAAGAGTGCTTAGAGAAAGAGTTTGGCAGTTAAGAGTGCAATTGTTCAAGCTAATAAAAATATTAAGGACTAAGACTGCAAAAGAGTTTAGCAAAGTAGAACGTGTATCTACTCCAGAATTTGTCATGAATATTAGTATTCAGCTGTGCTAGGCTATATGAGATGGTGATAAATCAAGCAAAATTTGGAAAAGTCTCTGAAATCTTTATGTGAATCTCTGAGAATATAAAGCAGTGCTGGTCTTGCAAGGAGGGACAAATGCTCAGCTGAGGAGTATTCTACAGTACCTAACAGAAAGACATATGTTGAACACAAATTCTTAGAATCCTTGCTTTACATTTTTTATTTAAAGGAAATTAAATAGTTTTCAGAAAGCTAATCTTATAAGAAGGCAAGAATGAGAAAATTTCTTCTTAATCATTTGGATATGTGTAAGAGGAGGAGAAAATAAAATCTGGCTCCATAGGAGTAACCTAAATCTGCAGTTAGCCTTTCTTCTGCCTGATCTGACAAAGCCTGCACCAACGCATGATGCTCAGCAAACTTTCCTGGCTTTGCCTGACTTTGTTTTAATACACAGCAGAGATTCTAAAAGAACCTGTAATTCTGGGTTTGACAATTAATGCCACTAAGACTTGGCTTGAGCTTTCACCCCCAAGAGCAACATCCCCAGGCAGTGGTGTTTGCTCCCTTCCCAGCCCTGCCGTGAGCTGAAGAGGGTTGGGGTTCCCTGGAGCCTGGAGCTGCCTGAGCCCTGCAGGGCCAGGAGAGCTGAGGGCTCTGCTTGCTCCGTGTGTGCTCTCTGCTCCATTTGTGCCCAGGCAGCAGGGAACTTCTCAGTGACACTGCCAACTTGAACTGTTTGAGAAGTGTTAGCCTCAAGCTGAAAGTCTCAGTACCTATGACATTTAATGTAGATTTTATTCACGGTGTGTTAGATACCAAATAAAATATCTGATCAAGGATTAAGTTTCAAGGAGGTGGAATCCACCATATTACTTATAATATGTAAGATGGAGGAGATCATTTGAAGAGGATATTTGAAGAGGATAGCCTACTTCTTTTGTGAGAATAACTGAGGGCACTAAAATAAAAATCTTAGTTTTATTATGCACTGCAATTGAATATCACAGTGGTGTTTAATATGCTGTAATATCAGCATTTCTGCATAATTTCATGCTACGGAAGGGACATAAATACATTTTCCCCCTCACCTTTATCATCCAGATGAAATCCTGTTGCCAAACAATAGGGGAAAATCTGGCATATTCCAGGTCCAGAGTGTCATTGCCCACTGATGCCACTTTGAAATATATTTTCAAGACAGGGCAGATNAAAAAAAAAAGAGAGGAAAAAAATGAGAGAAAATACTGGATACAATTAAAGGAACCAGATATTTTTCTTGTAATTTATTAGCTGTTCCAAATGGAAAGATTTCCTTTGAGTAAGTCTGGGAATGAAACCATCCCAATTACAGGATGTCAGTTAGATATTAGGGATAAAAGTGCATAGTAATGAGCACAATGAATAGAAATGGAATTTATTGTCTGTCTTTTTGTTTTTTAGTTCTGGAAAGACAAATAGAATTTTGTATCAAATGAACAGTTTCACCAACCAGTACTGTAATTTAATAAATTTTATCTAACAGTCTATGTCTTATTTAAAAGGTATTTTGTTTCACATCCACTATTCAGACAAACAAAAAGACCTGAATGCTCTGACAAGCACACTGCACTTCCCTGAGTAAAGAGCAAAATACGTACATTTATTTCAGTATTGTGGTAGCACTGAGAAGCTTGACTCATGGAACCCACTGTGCCAGGGATGTGAAGTGACGCTTACTTGAGAGTCAAGAAGAGAAGACTCACGAAAAACAAAAGTGAGGCCTTCTGCAGAAAGCAGAATATGTATGTGCTAAGGTTTTCTAAGGAAGCAACCTGTCACTAAAATTGAAGACGAATAGACAATATGTATTTTCATAGTTGAAGTCCAACCAGGACCAAATAGAGATAGAAAAGAATATAGGATTAGTTAAAAAAATATCCCCACCTTTCTTTCCAGTACAGAGAGTGTTTTTCTGCACCTAGGGTAGGTACTATTTCTCTTTGGACCAGCCAAATGAAACATGCTGTGTTACCAACAAAGTGACAATATATATTACGAATAGTTTGGTTAAAATAAGAAGTGATCTGAGCCTTTGGCCATCCTTCAAACCAAATTGAACTCAAACCTTTGACATTTCAGTTACATTGTCTTCTGCCTCATCCTACATTTCTCATGGTATAGTGTCATGCTGAAATGCCCAGAGGTCTGATATTCAAAAAGGGCAGCGATAGGCACCTTGCCACTTCCTGCTGGACTATGGATTTGTCAGAGAAAGAAAGTTAGAGCTGTGGGGAGGGGGCATTTTCTCCTTCAAGGCAAATACTGTTGGTAGGGAGAGGGCAGGCCCTTTTTCCATGATGCATGATAACCTCCAAGGAGAGCATTGATGATGGATGACTGCCAAACTTCCATGAAAGAATGTTGTTATGCCCTAAAGAAAGAACAATAACACTCTCAACCCGAATTCAGAGACAGTTCACTTAGTTTGGATATGACAGACCTAATAAAGATTCTAGTAATAAAACTACCAATACATTTTCTATATTCAATTAGATCTAGCTGGAAGAAAATCAACAAAATATTATACAATCATTTCCCCCTGGATTTGAAAAATTCAGTCATTAAATTTCCTTTCCCAAATAAACCCAAGACATTTATAGTTGGATCTAACAAAACAGAAACTGATCTGCAGCTTGCAGTAATGTATCTTTTTAAGCTCATGAGAAGTATTGACTGGAAAGACACCAGGTATTCTGTGATTAAAAGTGTATTAATCATTTACTGAAGATTATTGAATGATTCAAGATGAATTGTCTGTTTATATCATTGATGCCAGTATGATTAATTCAAATCTCCTGCTAGGTTTAAGAGGACAGAATTAGAGATATAACTACAAGAACCCTCTTGATCCACAGTTAGTATGTCAATAGCTGTTGCATCCTTTAGCTAAATGAGTGGTGGAAAGTATTTCAGTAATTTCTGGGTTCTTTTCCTACCAATAATGGCGTTAATATAAATTGTTAAAGATTGATAGATGGGAAATCTTTAATGTTTGTGATACACACACATACACACACACACACACACACATTTTTCTGAGTAGAAGGATTCTCCAGACTGACAGTGAAGGACTATGGGTCTTATGCAGATGCTGTTACAAAATCATTAGGATGCACACATGTGGAAAAGAAATGCTTTATCTGTATGAGTATTTAGACAATAACAGCCAAAAGTTCATCTTAAATCGAAGAGAAAGTCAGCACAAACCCAGAGTGGGTCAGTTAGAAACTACAGGTGGATCTTTACAAAGTTTCCGTACCCATATGTCGATTAAGTTCACTTCCTGAATCAAAAATTTAGAACAGGCTGGCAGCTAAAGTATGTCACAAAATCTGAATTCTGCTTCTTTCTGTCATCAATCTTCCTGTGTGAGTTAAAGCAAACAGTTTAACAATTAGTGTCTCCTTTCTGTAGCCTCTAACACAAGGATTGTAAAGCACTAGGTGTACAAAAGTAAGGTAAGATAAATTGCTGATACTTGTAAAAGATTTGGAAACTTCAGCAATGAGCCCTTAGAGAAGTACAAAGTATTGGTGGCTATGTGATAAATTAAGGAGAAGGTCACATTCCCAGTGAAGTGGCAAAATTGTTGATGATTAAATACTCACTGATTTATTTCTTTTTCTGTGGGATTTAGACTCATTAAAAGAATATTGCATTTATTGTAAAAAACAATCTGTATTTACAAACTTTGCCTTTCACATAAATTGGAATGTTTTCATGGAGAAAATTCAGCATTCTTGCAGAAGTATAAAATTAAAGTCAAACACATGACTGACTTTTGAAAGTGTTATATGTGATGTTACTTTATATGTGATGTTACTATCACTGCTTCTCCACATTCTTGAGTGTTGCATTTGTACATAAATTTAAAATGCATTTATTAATAATTTTCATCTATTGTCAAAACGAGTATTGATTTACTTCTGAACTTTAGTTTATTTCACATTACTTACTGCTAACATCAAACAAGATAACAGGATGCTATTGGCATTGCTGAAAGCCAAATGTAGGATTATGCCTGTTTATTATCTTGAGCAGCCATGCAAGCTAAGCTACAATGAGTCCTACACACGGGGCAATACTCATATATTAAATCTGACATGCAGTCCAGATACCACAGGAAAAAAAATCACTTAATCCTGATTTCCACTGTTTTATGTGTCCTTTCTGCCTATATTTTTCTGGCTTCCACTCAAAACTTTTTGACCCATTTGGAAGAAGGCGTTCACTATCAGGT
The DNA here is from genome assembly GCA_013397055.1 of Pachycephala philippinensis. Taxonomy (NCBI): domain Eukaryota; kingdom Metazoa; phylum Chordata; class Aves; order Passeriformes; genus Pachycephala; species Pachycephala philippinensis. The sequence goes on along the minus strand of VWZT01011431.1, from coordinate 1,040,109 downwards.
GACCACTAAAAGGTAAGGGAGAGCTTCTGAATGTGCCCCAGCTGGGAGAACTTTATGGGATCCTGTCTGACATAAAGTCATGTGTTGAAGAGACAGAAGATGGTTTCTAGGACTCATGTTTTGCCACCACATCCGATAGTCACCATTATCATTGGCAGAAACTGCTGCAATGACTGGTGTGAAGGAAATTTCTTTCCTCTGGCAGTCTCAAAGGGCAAGGCAGCACTTGTGCATTATGTGTTGCAAAACGCAATATAAGCAAATTAATTTTCTCTGTGGAACTATAACCCAAAAAACCTACTTAGTACAAACTTAGGATCGATATTTTGAAACAATAGCAAATTGATTTCCAACACTAGTTCAGTATTTTAATGGTTGTAATGTAAGAGATAAATAACAGAGTTGTTTCAGGTTGTTTATTTCTATGTATTCCAATTTCAGTGAAAATACATTCTACTACCATTCATTGCTGATACAAAACCTGCAGTGCAATGTACAATGAACAGGGTCAACTTAAACAAGCTAAAAAATAGGCCATGTGACAAGTGCTCTGTATTTCAGCCAGCGTTTTGAAAGGGATGAAGCTCTCTTTAGCTAAGCCCTGAATTTAAACTGAAGGCAACAACTCCTGTTACTATGCACCACTCTGGTATTATTTTTGCTCTGCTAATATTCTTCTGCAGCATTTTATAGTGACAGGAATGTATTGCAGGGGTCAGGTTATCTTGAGCTCATTCAAATGACTCCTGGGTATATGTATATTAGAGCAGAGCTTTCCAAAAGGTTCTTTTGAAATTCTTTTCTAAAGGATTATAATTTCACTATTTCATTATATTAGGCGCAGGAAAATGTCACATAGAATTTACTGTTATCAGTATGTGCAATAAATCTTCTCATGTTCTCACTTAATCATTTGTATATTTTAGAAAATTAATTTAATCAAATGTTCATTAGCGGTGATAATTAATTATAGCAAAGTTCATCAGACAACATATACATGTTGCCAAATGATCACCATGATGTTCTTTTGACAGAGTTGTTATAGCACAAATGTTCACACATTTTTATGCAGACATTTTACTAGCACATGACAAACTGGCTATAAATCTGCATTTAAAGCTCTACAAATTATAGATGCACTAGATATTATTGAAATATATTTTGCTTTCATTAATTACGTCATTTTGAATTATAAATGCATATTCAAATACTGTATACATTATGTCCATAGCAAAAAATTGCTTAATGTTACTTATTTCTAAGAATATCCTACAAATTGCCCAGAGGCATCATGTATTTACTAATCTATCAGTAAATTGAAAATTCACTCTTTTTCAGAAAGTCTGCGTATTTCATGGAGTGGCATGACTTGAAATTCTTGCTGCCTGGAAAAGAGGGATAGCTTTTTATTTAGGGCACATGGCTTGGGGGAAGCATATTCAGTCACTTTGCCACAGATTTCCTGTGACTTTGGGTAACTCATCCTGTCTGTCAATGGTTCATTCTTTTATTTATAAAATAGCGATGAGAGTCTCCCTCTGAATTACTGTTTGCTTTACCCATTTGCATTTTGGGGCAGGAAAGGGGGGAACATCATTGTGTTTTTCTCCAAGGCTTAGCAAAATGAGGCCGTATTCTTGGTTCAGGCTTTTAGATACTGCCATGCTATATTGTAATATTGTTCTGACAAAACCATTAATTTAATTGCCCTTTCTGATTCTTGAAAGCACTGCTGACTCATGAGTATTCCATGCTCTAATCAGGTATGAGAAAACAGAAGAGAATGCTCGAAATAAATCCCTGCTAAGACTGTGAGTTCTTCTGCATCCTTTTTCCCAGTATTCAATAGTTCCATATGTCTCTGGGTGAAAAGTCTCCCTTCTGCAGTCAAAGCCTTGGTTTCCTTTGAGCTATACAAGAATATTTCTTGATGGTATATTAAAATTTGTTGGAGGATAGTGAAAGTGGGCAACAAATGCAGCTGTCAAGGGTGTTTATGAATAATTAGTGGCAACTAATAATCTCGGAGACAGCACTGCTTTTTGGACCTTTTTCAAAAGCTAGTGAAAGATGAATATCCCTGAGACATCATAAAAAGTTCCAGAAAGTCAAGCAGGCCCATCTCAAGTTGTCTGTACCCAAAATTACCAAAGGAGTGAAAGACATAGGCATGGGCTCATAACCCAAGTGATTGCCCTGAGTGTGGCTGATCTCATTTTTTAGAGTTAAGTCTCTGTGTGGACTTGGAGCTGGGAAACCCCATGTAGCAAATTTGCCTAAGTATTTGTTGAAACCCAGCCAAAGAAATTAAGTATATTTGGCTTAAACCTGTACTGCTCCTTCACAGTATAGTGACAGGTTCATCTGTACTTAAATTCTGGCACTGTTAGAACTGGAAATTTAATATATGAGTTTCCTTTAGCTCACCCCCCAGGAGGCAAAGATACAGCACGGCTCTTCAGTGAACATTTTGTTGTATTGGAAAACCCTGCAATGCCCAGACACAACATGGAAAAAATAGACTAAGGAGAGTCCTTTGGCTCTGAAGATTTTCTTGCTTTTGTTGGTATGACTCAGAACCACTGAGCATAGTTTTCTTTTTGAGATGTTTTACAGTCCTGTAATGTTGTTTTTCATAGTGGAGTCAGTGTATGGGAGAGCAAGCCAAGAATAGCAATTAGCTACTTAGCCTGCCTAGTTCTTACTCCAACTGGAGTGTTAGATCAGCCTTTCAAACAATGGTGACAACATCTCTATTAAAGTTGAGGCCTGGTTCAGTAAAAACAGGACACAGGCATCTGTGTTAAGTCATCTTGCTGAGTCTTCCCCTTTTTATTACACTTCTCATATCATCCCACTGTCAACACAGAGCAAATCAGCAGATTCCAGGTGCGGTCCTGGGAAACCTGCCTGCTTTTGCTCACCACAGTGACAGCTTATAAGGACAAATCTGATTGGTTTTTATTTATTTTTTTTCTTTTTTTGTTTTAAAAAACGCACAAATGAAAATTTATGATGAGGGTTCTACTAAAATGTCAGGCATTTCTTTAAAATTAACTCAGGGAAAAAACCTACAGTTTCAGAGCTCTCAAAAGACTGGATAATGCTCAAAGATTGGATATTGTTCTTTTCAGGTTATCAGACAGAAATCTATTCTTTCTCTCTGGCAAAGGAATTTAACATTGATAGTTCTTGTTAATTACTATCATCTTTCATTAGGATTTTTCTGTCAGCATGTGTTGTTCAGCAACTCTATAGACCAACTGTGTTTCTACTCTGAAACACTAAATTGATACAAATGCTAATTTTTTTTCAAAGGATTTCGGTTTTGGCTTGGAACTTTGGGAGGATAGAGAGGAAAAACAAGTGACTGAGTAGGAAAATGAAGAGATTAGATCTGAAGTCTCCTAAATGACAATACCAGGCACGTATATTTGCATAATGCAGAGTCTAAGACCTTCCTTTTATGTTGTTCTACAGAATCAGATAAGGAAAGATACCGTGCAATAGTTGAGATCCAAGTATCTCGGGTGCAGACTGAGCCTGGTTAACCCAGCTTTTAAAAAATCATATCTGTGCAAGACTAAAAGTAAATGTTCACTTGGTTTATTGGGTCTTGTCCTGACAGACAAGTAAAAGGTTGCAAATTTGGCAGAGCAAAACCAGAGTTAAACGTGGCTTTCTTCTGGCTGAAGACAACCTACACTGCTCCCCCTGAGCAGGAAGCCCTGTGTTACTGAAAACTCTTTTGATGTATTTCAGGAGCATCTGGTTGCCAGTTACTGGCTGAAGATAATGATCCCTTACATTCTCACCTCTTCCTCTTCCACATCCCTGAAGTTTCTGGTTTGTCCAATTATGAGGCTTTGCCCTGTCCCCCATGGGCAGAGGATAAAGAAGCAGCCCCTCTACTGGGGAATTAACTTAGGTCACCAGTTTTTCTGGCTGCATCTTGGCTGGATGAAGGTTGTTAAAAAGGAGCAATTCCTTCCACCTTTGTTTTGATTATAGAAATCTCATGGCTGATCACCAAGAATCCTAGTGGGAAAATGTTGTCTTATGTGAGAGGGCAGGGAAAGTAAAATTGGGAGCGATAAAGAAATAAAAAATACTAATTAACCAGTAAACATAACTTTGCTTCAAATTTGCAATGCAGTATACATTTTCCCAAAATTTCCTCATTTTTTCTCACCTTTTTTTTTTTTTTTTAATTAACATTCCTTCACGTAGTTTTGAAGGTAAAGGCAATTTTTTTAAATAGGAAACTGTGATTTGTGGAAGGAAACAAGAAGAAGTATGGGTTAGAAATAATACAAAGTTCAATAATACAAAGTTCATGCTATTAACTGCCAGCCTGTTTACAGACTGAGCTGAGAACTTCTGGCACAGGTTGCTTTCACTTAAATGGAGCATATCATGATAAAATTTAATATCCTAACCCATGGTTTCAAAGGAGCCTTGATGTCAGCAGGTACTAAGAGTAATTTGTGCTAGTGATACACAAAAGCTTGTGAGTGCCTGGTACCTCTTGAAAACCCCTCTTATTCCCATCACTGGCCTCTTCTAGGAATACACCTCTCCAGAAACTGTGGGTTACATGTTCCCCATGTTTCTGTAAGTATCTCATTTCTGTCTGTGAGCTGGAGCTTTTTGAGCATAATTCCATACTATTTGTTTTTTACAATGACAGAACTTGTAAACAGCTCTCTGTGTCTAATTAATGAGTTAAACTCCTAATGAGTATTGCAGCAATGAATCCATAGAGAAGGAAATGTCTTATTTATATTGTTACCAAATTAAGAACATCATCAAAAAAGCAGTTAAATGTGGTATGTAAAAACTACAATTGTTATCATCAATCACTTCCATATGATGGCAAATATATAGAGCATAGAGAAAACCTCATCTGCCCTAGAGACAAGCCTCACAGAGACAGGTGCTAATAATGGAAGGTGTGCCAAGATTATTTTTCAGGGAAAACAAGATAGGAACTTCTGTGAGAAAATAAGTTTTATGGAGGGATTAGAAGGTGATAAAAGGTGGGTGAGGGGACAACACAAGTTAGTTCACTGTAGCCTCAAGAAGGGGCATTAGAGAATGTAATAAAAAATGCTGTAACAAACAGGAATGAAGAAAGAGTAAAAAAAATCCAGAAATGAAATCGAAGAGACAGCTTTATTGTGTGATTTATAATGAAGTTTTGTGGAACTTCAAACAGGATATGATCTTGAATTTGATACTGTTAAAAAAAATAAAAGGGAAATTGAGAAAAAGATCCAAGAAGTGATTTGATATGATTGAAGCAGAATAGCTGGAGATAATTTAATCAGCAGTGTGTTATAGAGACACTTCCAGGAATGGGAAGATGGGGGAACAGAGAAGGCTGGTGAAGAAGGTTTTATTAAGTTGTATCAGTCAAGTTGAGAGAAGACAGGATGAGACCACCAAATTTTTATCAGTTGACATTCTGAGGTGAGAATGAGAGTCACTCACACAGGACAAGACAAAATGCCAAAGTTATTTCAGCCAAATTTATTGCAGCTTCCACAAGAGCTTTTTCTTTATTCAGTATCTCATCTGAGGAAAAAGGTTCATTAAATACATTCACCAATATCTGCACAGCTATTGAAAATGGTGTGTTTTCTAGAAAGGCTTTGTAGGAATGTACATAGCATCAGATCATTCCTTCCCTTGAGAAGGGAGGATTTAGTAAATAACACAGAGGCAAATCTTGTATAGCAGGCTTAATCTTCCAGGTTTTCTTATTTTCCGTCTCTGGCCATAGATAGTGTGGGGTTTTGTTGTTGTTGTTGTTGTCTGGTTGGGTGTTTTTTTTTGGTTTTTTTTTTGGNGAAGAGTTTGATTTACTCTGGTTTTTTTTGTTTGTTTTGGTTTTTTGTTTTTCTGTGTTGCTGTTGCTGTTGTTTCCTCTCCCTCTTCTCCCCACGGGGAGTAGGAAAGAAAATAAACGTATGCTCGCTTGAGTCAGGTTTTGAGCTAAGTCCTTTCTGACCTTTGTATTCATGGGAGCTACTTATGCTTACAAGGAGGCTGGATATAATGGTCATGGGTTCAGTGAAGAGAGAACTTCATACCACGTTATTTTATAATGCATATTTTCTTTCATAATCACAGTGAAATATTTGAAATAAAAAGGTTGAGCTAGGTCTTATGAGTCATAACCACAGTGCAGAGCAGCCTCCACATGTGCAGGGCTTGTAGTTTTAAAAGTTATTGCTTCACCTCTAATTTTGAGGTCATATATATGACTTTCCCTTTTCTTTGTTGAAAATGTGCACTTGTGTAATGCAGAGGCCTGTGCCTGGTGCTTGTGAGAAGTGCCAGGATGGCAATTCTACAGGGCAAAAGTAGGCCAGTTCTGTGCAGCAAGAACTTGGGAACCAACATAAAAGCTTCCCGTGGCCTCCCAGTGTGTTCCAGTTGAAGGTAGACCAAATCTAATAGCTCCAAGGAGAACCTGTAGAGGTCAGAGGGACGTTTTGAGGGGCACCCGTCGCCTCCCTGCTGGGGCTGTGAGAGTGGCAGCACCAGGCATTGCTGCCCTGGACCCTGTTTTGCCTTTGCTGCAGCCCACAGATTTTACCAGCTTGCTGCACTCCTGGCAGAAGCCACAAAGCATCCTTACTTTCCTGAGATATTCAACATTTATTCCACAAAATTCTGAAAAGGAAATGAGAGCAGGAACAATACTGAAAGGACATCCAAGAAACCAAAACATTTTTGCGACCTTTTTTTTTCCCTTGTAACTTTTTTTTTGTAATGCCAAACATGGTGACATGATGTTCACATCAAGCATGTGCTGTAAAATTACACTTGTCAAGCGTTTAGTTTGGCAGAAATGCAGAGGAGGAGATGCTGAGCCAAGAAATGTTTCTCCTTTTCTCCCTCATAAAATGGAGAGCTCAAGAACAAATGAGAGTCTGTTCACTGTGTTATATTAGTGTGTGCGGGACTGTTAGTTTTTCCAGCACATACTTTCATTTTCAGATGGTTTTAAGTTAGCAGGGGACATTCAATAGGGACTGAAATCCCTTAAGAAAAGGGCACTGAAGATATGATACAACTTCTGATAGCACATTACTTTATGGAGCAAGCTTACTTCTTTCTGATTCCTTGACCAGCATCAGACTGCAAATTTTTGGGAGCAAGAACAGTCTCTTCATTCTATTGGAGCACATGGCCCATTCTAATCCATTAATTAATTCCATCTAAGCCAGAACCAAAAAGGCAGTATAGCAATATAACAGTAAGGATAGAAGCTGTGTAACAAATCACTCGCCATACCATGTAATATTTACATATATCAGAGGCAGCTCCTTTCCTCTACTGCTGTTTGCAAACACTTAACCAAATTTTGCATCTCTAGGTGATTCGAGTGGCTGTTACAACCAAAAAACCCCACATAACATGAACATGTGTTAATCAATGGCTGCAGAGGACAAAAGGAACAGTGGTAAATCATCTCACACTCCTACAGCTGTAGGAATTGTTCCTGCCTCTCAGGGACCTGCAGCAGGGCTTGCTGTTGCCAGCCAGATGTGGCCAGGCTGTTTCAGCCATACAGGAGTCAACACAGTCCTAAGATGTAGCTTAGATGTAAGGTGTAGCTTACTACATCTTGACCAGACAAATCAGCAAATCCTGACAAGAAATTCCCTGAAAAGCTCAAATAAGTATAATTTTGATAGTGTTGTGCCTGACAATACCAGCAAACTACAACTCTGAGATAGCTGTGGACTCTGTGGACATGTGTGGTGTGAGATTTTCCTTGCAAGTAGTTACAACAAGATTTTTCATGGAGCTGTATTTCACTCATGATGAGCATCTGTGACAAATATTACAGTATTATTTTCCTTTAGGGACAAACTGTCCTCTCTTCTGGTTTTCCTTATAGGCTTAACAATACATAAATTGAGCCACCTGAGTATTCAATTTAAACACATTCATAATTTTCCAAATATTTTGCAAACCAGATTATGGCATCTGAGTAAAAAAATCACAATAGCAGTTTCTAGCTAGGTGAGAAGAATTTAAAGTACATTTATCTTGAAAGAGTATGAGGAAAGCACACGTTATTGTTAAAAAGTAATAATTAAACATCCTCCGTCCTATCTGGAAGTACAGACCCATTATAAATAAAGATAAACAAGTGCAATACAAAACCCTGAAACATTTATTCTTTTTAATAGACTTTTAAGTCAGTTTCTCTAGTTGTTGATGAACACAATTAAATTAAATTAAATTACAAGAAATGTCAAGAAGAAAAAAAATTTGTAATTAACAAAGCTCACCATAAATTTGCAATTGCTTGTCCATATGAAGGTCTTGGAGAAAGTTCATTTCAGCAGGGATAGAATTGACACTGTTGGAGCTTTAGGAGGGACAATTATTATCATTGCAAATTACTTAAACTATTAAACTGAGAATGATTCAGAAATATCATTAGCAGTTAAATTACTTAAAAAAACCTTGTTTTCTTTCTCCTTTGTTTAATTTAAACTTAATGTCTGCTTATTCTCACACAAGCAGAAAATGCTGATAAATAATTCCAAAGCATGCCTAAACATCTCCCTTCACAGCTAGCTTCTAATTTGATCTCAGGAGACCCTTCTTGGTAGCTGAATAAAATATTTTCATTTATTCTAGAAGAGCCTACATCACCATACGTTTTTAATCTCATGTTGCTTGGTAATGCTGCTAGATGAGGTCCTCAGCAAATCATTAAACTTGTTCAATAACAACATTACAAAACACAAGAGATTTACCCTCAGTGAAACAAAGAAGTTTTTCAAACATGGGGAAAGCCCCCCCCGCAACAAAAACCTTTAATAAGCAACTTGAGTTTCTAGGGTAGTTTCAGATATTATTAAACATTTTAAACTTCCTGGTGTGCATAGCACAAGACTGAGGAGACGCCAATGCAGCCTCAAAGTGGTTTGAAAAAGCCATACTTTCACTCTGCAGAAAATAGAGGTGATATTGCTTTTCTGATATGATCAAATGTTTTGGCTTGGTCAGCTCACTGTGTCCATTCAAATGTTCCCTGCATTTGAACAAAATATGGTCTTTTGAAATTTAAGTATTCCACCTCCCGACCTGATCTTCCTAACAACTATGTTTCCTGATGATATGATAATGTAAATGACTTTGCTATGGAATTCATGAATCATCAAGATATGATTTGAAGAGAGGAAATTAAACACTTGATTCAATTAATCATTCTTATTAAGCTAGAAATTCATGATTTGCACTCTTAATAAATATGATGTGAGATTTCATATGCATTAATCACATGAGATTAATACCCATTATTATTCTTTATATTAAATAACACTGGATTCAAGTGACCCAGACACCACCATCCGGATCAGGGAGGGATGGAGAGTACTGTGGAAGTGGTGCACTCTCCCAGAGGATAAAAGACTCTCATTGCTTGACAGATCATCCATCTTCTTTCTTGGCTTTATTGTATTTCTTCCATATTGATGGAATGGCTTTCTGTCTGGGAAGTTTGTTGGGTCAAGTGCTGAAAATCAAACCCAAGTTCCCTCATGCAACAGTAAGGAATGAAAGTGCAGTGGAGCGAAGTACAGCTATGATTCTGGATTAATTGAAGTCTGCTAAAGTTCTAATCACTTGAGATCAGAGATTTTAGGTAAAAAATATCATTATTGCTATTATTATTATTATTGTTGTTGTTGTTGTTTACACTGCTTTTGTAGTGATTACTTAATTTAATGTTTTTATTGTTGGTTGAAGATAGGCAACATTCAGTTAATTTCTTCTATTTTTTCCTTAAGAATACTATTCAATATTATTTTGTTTACTCATAGAAATACACACTTTGCCCATCAATTCACGAATGGACCTTCTGACCTATCCATCCATTCCTCTGTAATTCACACCTATAACTATGTATATAAATTATTTGGTTGATTGTTTTCCATCTCTGAATAGCTGAATCAGTAGCACAGAGCCATTATTATGTATGTACCTTTGCAATACATGTACACACATGCAAATGTACACCTTTTAAAACACATTTAGAGAATTGCAAGGGAGGAGAGTAGATAACTATATCTAGACATTTACCAGTTTCCAGAGGTATAAAACAGCTGGCATAGCTTGGTATGTGTCAGACACGTGAGTCACAGCTAATAGCACATTCATCGTCTGGTTGTCAGGGCAAGACCATAGAAATCCCCTGGGAAAATATCCTCTTCCCCTGGTAACCATGAAAGGGCCCAGGTCCTCATTTGCTTGCCTTGTTAGAGCTGCATGCACCTAACTTTGTGTAAGGTTACAAAGAACATTCTTTTCAGGGAAACCTTTGAGTACAGCTAATTTTACCTTCATTAGGATAAAGAATGTCTTGTAAGGGAACTATCTAAAACTTATGAGCCTTCAGAATTGCCTTTGCAGTACAAACTATTTTCTCTATGATTTTTTCTGAGATATTTTAAGAAGCCATTTTTTGTTAAAATAATTTCAGTCTAGGCTTACCTGGTAGCTTCTTATGAGAAAAAACTGCCAACATAATCCTGCGTTATTCTTTGCTTTTGATTGAGATAAATTGGTAGTATAAATAATACTTTTGGAATGGGAAGTATTTAAAACTGTATTAAATATTGAGAGTTTTAAAGATTTTTCATGGAGCTACTGATACTTTAAAAATTCATCATAACGTCAATGATCTTATTAAAGTGATTTTTAAAAATTGTAAGTTTTAATACACTTAAAATATTGAGAAATCAAAAAGTATATAAATGTAATGAAATAGAAAAATGAAAATTATTTCTAATTCTTGCAAAAGACTTACATGCAATATGTTGGTGTATTCCATAAAGATTAGCATGTCCATGAGGAGACACTCCAGTGAGGAGCAGAATATCCTCTGTGGTGGTGGACTCTTCTATTTTGCGTAAACCCATTTACCTTGATATTTATTTCCAGTTTTAGAAATATCTCTGGATTGAGAGGAATCAACATTTTTGTATATCCATAATAAGCTCTTTTCTACCATGATTGTTACTTTGCTTTGGCTTTTTCTCCTTTTACAAAAGCTAGTGAAATTGCTATATATGATGAAACACAGTTATGTTTTGATAACATGTTAGGAAGACATACAGAATTTCCCCAGCTTTGTCAGAATAGTCAATCTATTAAAAAGAGGCCTGGTAAAGATGTCTGCATAAGGTATTGAGTCATGAAATAGAATTTTCCTTTGAAGCATCTACATTTATTTGAACTTTTTATGCCTTTATTTCTGCTTGCAGTCTCTGCCGGGTGAGTATATTCCTTAGATGCCTTTTGTTTTGTTTTATTAGGAAAGGAATGTGGTTGATGGTGGTGTACACGAGCAGTGACTGTGAGGAAGTGCAGCTTTCTGGTTGTTTCTGCCGTGTCTGGGTGTCTCATAGCATCTCTGTGTGACTTAATGGTGATGGCCATCGCGTATATAGAATCACGGACTGCCATTGTGCAGCTGCTACAGAGTTATCATAAAAAGTTGCATCTCCCTGCTCCCACAGGTAGATGACAATTAAAATGGAGAAAAAACAATGAACTTTATATTACTCCCATTTTTGTCTTTTCTATGCAATATTTTGTACATGCCTTTTCTTCAGGGAGATTTTCAGGACTCAACATAATGTGACCATTAAAGGAAAAAAAAATATTGAGTGAAGGGATAAGAAATGATGGGCTAATAACACACATGATATAACTATATTTAAAATCTCTTGCTAATTATTGTAGTTCTTGCATTTTGTTTGATGTGATAAGTCAAAAGGTCTGAGTGAATTTTATTTAATGGAATGTTTATTGAGCAACTAACATGCCTTTCTCTTTGCAAACTAATTAACTTTGTTCTTTCTGATTTGTTTTCTTTTGTGTAAAGTGTAATAATCTGAAACTGTTTTACAGCAGTTCTGTCCTTTACAGTGCCATTACTTTGCACTTAAAATAAAACTGGCTAGTTAAGCTTTAGTTCATATGCACATCTTTTTCACTTTCTGATTTAATTTAAAGGATATTCTGCAAGGTAAAAGTGATGAGGGTGTCATAGATGGAGATTCCCTGTAGTCTAAACTGGCAGTTTTGCTGAGCTCTAGGTACAAGTCACCTCGGAGCAATTTGGAGGGGGGTTTTGTTTTTATGTTGCCTGTAACACAGCCTGCCTAAGAGCAATTTGAGGCAGGAGGGTGGGCACCTGGCGACTTTCATCTTGGAGGTGACAATGCAGAAGCTGCTAATTAGTGAATGTTGTTTTTATCAACTTGATGTAGAATTGCAGCCTTGCATGTGAAAAGTGCACAAATTTTATTTGTGCCAAATTGGCCTCCATGTGAGGATTGGGTAGATCTAATTAACGTCAAACAGCCCTGTGTACTGTGTTTCTATAAACTAGATTGTGATACACTTACATGTGGCATCCTTTCCAGATGATGTGCTCAGCTGTGAGTAGGGATGAGATAAGGAACACAGAGAATTTCTTTCATTTGAACAAGGCAGAAGACTGAACTTCTGAACTAGATCACAAAATACTACAGCCACCTTTTTATTTTCCTCTTCATGTGCCGTGAGGTCTCAGCCAGTTATTCTACCCCATTCAGTTTGTGCTGACCACTTATCCAGTGGATTTTTTAACATAATACAACTCCTTAAAAATAACAGGTATTTGCCTCATTTCTGTAAATCAGTATTATTTTTGAAAGTGTAACAGATAGCCTGCTACTCAAAAGCTGACCATTAAAGGAATTTTCTTCATGTTCCACAAAACATGTTTTCCACAAAACAAAATATAGCACCAACTGTTGTATCACTTCTTTTTGCACAATTCTAATAGAAGAAAAGGGATTTTTGTCTTGTTTTGCTTTGCTTTGGATAAAAAGAGCTGGGCTAGAAGAATGTGATGCTGAGATCATCATTCAATGTGAACCAAGATGAATAGTACCAGTGTGATGTATGGGCTCAAATTGTAAACAGAAGTTGACAGAACAAGCACAGGGAATTTGAGACGGAATCTGGGCAGAAGTACAGATTAATGTGAACAAATTCGATCACCCAAAGAGGCTGAGGTGAAGCTTTAGATGGTTATTAATTGTTTAAGGATTGTTGTGTATCCTGAGAGATTTACAAAAACAAAAAGAAGGTGGCATATCAGCTCAAGACAATCCTTGGACTTGGAATTTGGCTGTGGGCTGTGTGGTTAAGAGATACAGAGAAACAAGTGAGAAATTCCTGCTGCGCAGAATCATTCCATACGTGACTCTAGATCCAGGATCTGAGCAAACATCACAATGATTTTTTTCCTGCTATCTCTATGTATGATTGGATTTGGATACTTTCCTGTGAAATCTTTTTAACTGCAGCATATTTCACATGATGATTATGAGTAGTATTTTATAGGAGCTTTGTGCCATATGCATTGTATTCAGCCTTTCAGTGAACCATTACTAATATTTAGGGGATAAAAAACTTGCTTTTGGTTTCAGTAAGACCTGGATCTTTTCCTGGACCTAGGACCTTCATGCCTGCACTTGTAGGACCAGATAAGGACTAAATAAAACTGGTTCTCCTGACACTTGCTTCATTCCCTGTTCAGAAATCAGGTTCTGCTAATGCGTCATGGAAGTGCAGTGCAGCACAGCTGGGCTTCCAGGGCTTGTCAGCTCAAACACAGCCTCTTGGGAGATATCAGAGCATGTTGTAGTAAGAAGATTTGGAGAAGGATTTAGAGGAGGGCAGAAGAAGTGGGAAGTACATTGATTTTCAACACTGAGGTGTTACAGTAAAGTGAAACATGTTTGGTACCTGACCTGTGGCCCTGAGTCAGAACTCCTTGCAATGGTGCATATTTAAGTGAGAAGTGTGTAGTGAATGACTGCCAGAATTAGAAAATTTCACTTTGTCAGTATGTCCTGCATGTGGGTAAGTAAGACCTAGCCAGAAAACAAAGCTATTTCTGAACAGTGGTTGCTTTCTCAAAGCTGTAGTAAGCAGCACAACAGTGAGTTGTTAGTGTAGGTTGGGGCAGGCTGGTGTTTATTCACATGTCTTTGTACTATGCTTCACTGTGTAATGGAAGCAAGCCCTACATCAGCAAAAGAAACTGATAGGGTTAATAGAAGCAAAATTTCCTTTTCAGATTAATATATTTCAAATAAACTAGCAATTATAGTAGATATGTGATATTTGTTACTTCACATGACTTGTGTTTTGGTTTTTAGCATTTAGACATATATTATAAGGTGCTAAATGCTCTATTCAAATTCATCAGGAAAAACAAAACAAAGGAAAGCCAGATAGACCAAGTCTGTTTCTGTTGATCATGATTTATCTATCTTTCAGTAAGCCCTTTGGTAGAGCTGGGGATAATCCATTACCTCTACACTTTTCTGAACATCTGAAGTCCCGAAGTGACTGAATTTTGAAAAATGAACGATGAGAAATGTGTGACTTACATCCTGTATGAACCTTAAAACCATTACACATGCCAGTATATAAAATGAAGGTGCTTACCTCCACTGTTATTTTTGCCTTTGGTTGCCCTCTCTTTAAAATGGATATAGCAAGAAAAATACCAGAGAAGAAGAACTAAAAGAAAAGGTTTCTTTTAAGAACAGATTAAACAATTGCACCTATTTAGTTGAGAAACGAGGTAGAAGAGAGGAGACATCATGAAGAGATGAAATAATGAAGTATAATAAAATTGTGCTGATACTACGAATTGACTTCTTGGACTTTTTTTCTTCAATTTTTCTTCTGAAATTCAGTTCTCTTAATACTAATAATGCAAAATGACAACCATTTGCTTTCTCCAGAAACACACAGAGGTTAGCAGTGCATGTCATCTATATATATATGTAGCAGAACATGCAAAATTTCTAATGTAACATGAAAATTTACCATCTTATTTATACCTATGAAATAAAGGTCTGTCTGGAGTTTAAAAGAATTGATGTCTCAGCTGGGAAACTACAACAAAAACCCCATCATGTACATGCATATTCTGCTGAATGAAGAGCTTGCAAAATAGTCTGTAATATTCCACATTCACTGAATGTTTGTAAGTTTTTACACTTCCTATGCACTATTTTTGGATGGAGATATAGGCTAAAATCCTACCTGGGTCAAATCTTCAGGAATCTGAGAAGGGTTATACTCTACCAGCTTAACATGTAGTGCAGTCACACTTAAGACTCATTTAAGTCAATATACTTCAGATCCTCACGGGAATAACAACAGCAGCAACACGAGGGAGTCTTCATACAATGCCAATATTTAGCAGTGAACCCTGTGGATGAAATGGAATCCAAAAGACTGTAATCAAATCAAGCTTCCCTCTGGAAAGGGCATCAGGGAGTGAGCTATGCATAGGAGGGATCTGATAGGATCTGCAAAGACGATGACTTGCTGAAAAACTCCTCACTGACATCAGAGGGTGACATGGGTTATCCTGCCCTGTGCTTCACAAAAGGCTCTGCTGTTTCACCTACCTGAACAACAGGTGCTGCATTTCTTGTTTAGACTGTCAATATTCAATATGGCTGTTTGGGTATTTTAGCAATTTCTTCAGTCTTCATTTCACAGCTGATTTAAATCTATTCTGATGAGAATGAAGAGTTAAATGCAATTCTGGGTCTTCGGGGCCCTTGACTAGGACAGCTATTTTGCCAAAACCACAAGGAAATCTAGTCAATTCGGGCTACTTAGAAAATTGTGAAGAAGCTGGAGGTGAGAGCAAAATGCTTTTCTGATGTATTTCTGGGACCAGTAAAAAGTTCTTTAACCAGTAATAGGAATGTATTTGTGAATGGAAATAGCTAGATTATAAATGAATGTGAGAGATGACTTGCATGGAAGGCAATGGAAGTGTGAGAGTTAATGTGCTTGCTCACTTGGTTCCACAAGTTTTGAGCGTCTTCTGTCCTCGAGGTTCTGGGAAGAAGCTACTGGGGCAGAATGGCTCTCAGCACTTTTATAGATTGGAGAACTCTGAAGATCTTAGTATCTTTTTCATGTATCCCAAAGTAATTATTTAAAATATGTGCATTGTGTTAATTTTAGAACAAAATGCAGCATGCACATGAACAACAGCGCCAACAAGAATGAACAAAATCTCTCAAAGCTGTATGAGAAATCATCTGCATATTCCTTTCTTAAAAATGGGTCAGAAGATTTTCCAGGAAAAAATACATGTGTTCAATTAATATTCTTAAATGTTCAAATCTTTATTTTTTTTTTTTTTTTACTCCTGGAAAGCCACCAAACATATTTAACAACTGTTTCTTGAGAAAAATTCTGTGATTTTAGAAAAGCCTTTTCTTCTCTCTTTTTATTAGAAATAGCCTGGGTATAACAGCTGCTACACAGTGGATGAGTTCAAAAGAAATAGATTTAGTTGAATTCAGTACTTTAATCTAACTCGAGTGATTCAGAGCAAAATATTACATGTGGTGTCTTGCTTCATAGATCTTTGTTTGGAGAGCATCCAGACATGTTGCTACTATTATCTTAAGTATGTTCTTGATAAGTGCTAATATTGATATCTATGCCTCTCAAAAGGGAGATATATAGATGCAAACAGGTTTTCCCAGTATGTGTTTCATTGAAGGAGACTTAACAACCCTTTTTTACCTGACCTTTTAAAGTAGCATAGTGGGCAATAACCATTAAGTGATCAAATATGAGAAATGTCAGGTGCGGAATAAGCGCTGACAAGGAAATATTTCATCTCTTTAAGCTCATGAACAATCATTGAAAAACCTTGGCTCCTATTAAGAGTACTTTTTTTTCTTCCAAATATTCAATAATGGTATGATGGGTTGCCTCATGAAGCATTATTTTAAAAAGCTAAATTTAAAGCTAAAAAGAGATCAAACAGGCTAAAGTATGGTGTAAGTCTGAGAAATTCATCATTGTTGCTTACCCAGATAGTCTCATTTTCATCACAGAGTGCCAGGTCTCATTTAGTAATACATTTAATAATTCTAACAGCCCACTTATCTACTTTTCTTTTACATGTACTGCATAATCACTCTCAGATCATCATGTGTCACTGTAGATTGGTTTCCCTTCTGTTAATCCAAATAATTCAAGTTAACAGTGATTTCTTTTTTTAAAAAAATTGAGTTCTTTGTACTTAAAGCCTCATACATGCCTCAAATCTTTGATTAGACAGACATGGTATTATGTAAGAATTTTCTGGCAGAGAGAAACATGATATGGAGTCGAGATCAAAAACCACTGTGTAGGCTGGGGGTACTGATTCCTCTTTTGTAGTGTTACCTTGTAGTGTTTTACACTGACAAAGTCCACCAATGTCACTGCACTTTATGACCAACTGCAAAAAGTTCTGGTGATAAGTATCAGACTGCTCCTTCCTCAGGACAGTCCTGGACAGAGCAGACTGCACCAAAATCAGTGCCTGTATCCAAAATCTTTGCATTATCCTGGATGAGTTCTCCTGCTCCTAAACACCATCAGTTATGCTACAAAATGAGAAACAATCTCTCTGTTAGTTTGGAATTTATGATCATGTTCAGCTCTTAGAATTTGACTGTATTCTGTCTTTAATGTCTGTTTATAATTGTTTTAAAAGTCTATATTATGCAAGAAAAGCTTATTAAAAATTAGGCCTTCTTCATAGATTCTGACTCCAGCTTTTCTCTTCACAGCAGCTGATAGACTTCTGTAAATGGTACACCAAAGATTAAACTTGACAAACCCAGACTCTTGAGGTGGGGGGCATCATTTCAGAGTAGAGAGTTCAATCAACAATTAACCTTGCTAACAAAAAGAGGGATTATATCAGGATCTGTGACTGGGGCATTGAGATGTGAGAGACACAGACCCAAGCCATTGTGGGGTTTTGCTGCATCTGCACTTTCACAGCAGCCTTTAGGTTCAGTGGTTTCACCATTTAGCATCAGGAATGCAAAACCAGGCTGTAGAGACCTTGGATTTTCTTCCTTGGGGCATTTAAAAGGTAGAAGAATGTGACACAAACAGAACCTACAGGCAAGAAAACTTTTCAGCTGTTTTGCAAAAAATAAAACTGACTGCAGGGAAAGAATCTCAAAAGAATAAACTCCCAGACCTTGTCATACTTAGTGAATGTTGTCCATCAACATTCTGGCACATCTTTCATTATCTGCAGGTGTAAACTTGGCACAGTTGCAGGTCAGGATCACTGTGCACTTAAAATATAATAGTGTAAATTCAAATTGATTCTGCATTCTGCACAGAGGATACAGGCCCTGCCAGAAGTAATATAAAGAAAAGGTCTTTGGGGTACCGGTTTAGGTTTGGATTTGGCACCAGAAAGACCAGAGAAGTGGGTAGTAAAAATGAACAGTAACTTGAAGATATTTTAATAACAGCTGCTCTGTTTTCTTTCTTACTGCACTTTTATTTTATTTGCACTTTTGTAGTTTCATCTTGATGACATGGCTATTATTTTATAGCAGTTTCAAGCAGTTAATTAATGAATTGCACACATGTGACATGACACCACCTTGCCCAATTATCTCTGGCATCTATTTTTATGGTACAAAGCACTGTTGCTTTGTGAATTGTTTTAGATTGTAAATTGGCACTGGAAACTGTTATTTTAATAGTCAAAACAATACAATAGTAATGCTTGATGGATGACATGCCTCAATGACAAATTGCCATGCATGATCTCATGAAATCCACAGAAGAACTTGGAGATACTTGTTAATGCCTCTCTGTTCTTTAGATGCAAACCCCTCTGTTGTTAAATCCACAACACCTTATGAAGTCCTTTAAAAGCAGATTGCCATAGTGCTGACAACCCATAAATGACTGAATTAGGAAGAGAATGTATAAGATAATTTTGGACTGATTTTGCACTGTGTCTTTTTGCTGGTAGTAGTAGAACAAAAATGTCACGTATGTACTGGAAATTAAACACAAAGTCAAGACAAACATTTTAAGGCAAATAACAAAAAAAGTTATTTCAGGCCCTGTATTTTCAACTTTATAAAGGGAAATGAACAATACGTGGGGGGAGCTTGAGCACAGATCTTGTCCTGGTGTCCCCCATCCCACTCCTCACGGGTGAACTAGAGGGACAAGGGAAGTGTAGATAAATCACTCTGCCTTCCCTTCTCAATTGCATCAGAAATAAGCCATGACTGGAAGATGTGGTGCACCCTCTCTAAAACTGAGATATCTCAGTAGTGAGATATATCTTTGTATGTGTTGTGGTCATCAAAGATGACTATACTGCCCTGTCAGGCTCGTATATCAAATCAAAACTCTGTCCTTTCATGGGACCTAAATTTGTTTTGAAATTCACCCTTTGTCTAATAATAACACTTTTTTCTCCAGATTTCTTCCTTCAGAATTGCACAACTTACAGCCAAAAAGCTTCCTTTAAAATAAAGCTGTAGCAAAAAAGTTGCTCTGCTTTGGTAAGCCTGCTTGAAAACATTTCCAAGGATTTTGAACATCTGCCCAAAGGAAAGCACTTTCAAGTCATCTCACATTTGTTTGACCATAAGGAACCCTCACTCTCAAATTATGTATGATATCAATGAAACAAACCACCTAAACCTCTTTTTTTTTGTATGTGCTACATTACAAATATATTAGCCAGTTACTGCGAATAGACATAGAAATGTTCATTCATCTAAACCTGATGAAAATATTTTCCCCATATTAAACACATTTTAATTTTGATATAGAAGTGCAAACTCTGTTCCTGCAACTTTACTCTACAAGCTGAGACATATGCTTAAAAATTAATTTCAAATATGTGCACAAAATGCTGATTATGTGTAAGAATGGAAATATATTAAAACTGAAGGATGAATTTCTCTCTTTGCATGTAATGCAGAGGAAACGTTCTCTGTGTCTCACAAGTGTCTCCGTCATGCACAAATATACACATTTATTAGAATACTTTCACATGCAAAAGATTCTGAGATAGAAAGAAATGACAGTAATAATGTTTTCAGTTTAGAATGTGATCCTTTAATAGGAATTTATCGTCGTAATATGATTCTATACTTGAACGTGCTGATGTAGCATAAAAAGCAATACTATAGATACAAACATCTATTCAGTAAAAGTAACAGTAGGCAGAGAAAAGCTTCTGTATTATGGTAGCAGTTTGGGACTCATTTTGGATAAGAAACCAGAAGTTTCTTGCATTCCCAAGTTGTCTGATTTTTCAATATCACAGGAGCTTCTGTAATTTATATCCATTAGCCCATCCAGGCCTTCTTCCCAGATCCATGTCAGTCCCTCACTGTCATTTTCCATTTCACCAGACTTTGATGATCTACTCTTACAGTTTTCTTCGTATTTTAGGCTTTGTTTTTTTTTTTTTTACAGCTCCCATTACTGTAGTATCTGAGCAGTTCATATTCTCTGCTGTACTCGTCCGTACAATACCCAAGTGTACCTGCACAAAAAGAAAGGGAAGTACAATTATCCCCATTTTATAGCTCAATAATTGAGAAAAAGAAAGACTCACACCCACATCTGCTGTGGTATTTAGGTAGCCAGCACCCTTTGAAGTCAGTGAGAGTCAGACACCTAACAGGGACGGTGATGGAGGGAGAGCTGGAACCAGCCTTTCAGCTAATGATCTGCTCATTAGGACATCCTTTCTTAGATCATTCATTCTTTAAACTCATAAAAAATTACGTATTTCTCACCTGCTTACCTTATTTATATGTGAGTATCTTCTGAACTACAGTTAGTACTTTTCAATATTTTCTGTGCCTTGGACTGCAATAGATTTTGAGATCCATGAAATTATAAACAAAACTAAAACAATGGGGAAAGCAACTAGGGAAACTCTAGAGTCCATCAAAGAGCAACTGCTACTTTTAATTATTCTTTGCTGGCAAGAGATTTTTAAAGTCAAAAGCAAGGGAGCAATGACCTCTGAAACTGGGAGTGGAAACCACATAGATATTTGCAAAACGGAATGGAAGAGAAATCACTTCAAAGAACTCTGGAGTATAATTCACAGCGTTCCATATAGTTCCTCTCTCTAGCAATGGTTTAATTTTAATAAGTTGTTAAATTAACACTTTGTGAAGTTTAAGTAAGGCCAAATGAGAGGTGAAAAAAACTCTAGAGGTGTTTCTTCTGGTGCTGACCAGAAGAAAAAGAAACTGAAACTTTTGAATAGAAGGATCTTCAAATTATTCTATATTCCTAAACAATGGCTTACACAGATAAGTTATTTCAGTATAAAGCTAATCACACTATTCTTTGGAGAGTCCTTTAAGAAGAAATAAGCACATGTGTGACTGGAAGCATTTAGGGAAAAAAAAATCAGACTATTTTAATAGTTGTGTTTGTAATGCATCTGTTTTAAAATAGCAGAAATAATACACTGTTCAGATGCAACACATTTGCTTGGACATCTCTGCTTTTTGGCTTGTTAAAGCAATTCAGATGCTCTAAATTATGACCAGCTATTGTGCTTGGAATCATTTGAGCAGGCCCCCTGGTATCTAAAAGCAGGAAGTCTGTTTCAACCTTAGAGATTTTGGGTTTAGCTCAATATTATACTCAGCCTACTCAGCCTCACCACAGAGAAGTTTGGGTTTTCTGCTTGGTTTTGTATTGTTTTGTATAGTTTTGTTTTAATTTTATTTCTCTCATTTGAAGAGACTTAGAATACCTTGCTTTTTTTTTAATCACAAAATTATGTATAATAGCTAGCATCACTGCATGCTAATACCAGAGATGCTGAATGGACAACTTAGGAATAGAAAGCAGCACAGTGAGAAATGTCTGATACAAAAAAAAAAAACAAAAGCAAAAAAAAAACCCCAAAAAACCAAACCCAAAAACCCCCAACAAACTAAAACCAAACCAAAACTGGTTAGGGCAGCGGTGCCTTTTTTCTCTCCCACACACTTTCAGTATCAAAGGATAAGAACTCAGTTATCTCCCTACTCGAGTCATGTTTATCCAAGTAAACATCAAATGCAGCATTGATGAAAATTAATCTTCCTATATTTGCTTAAACAATTTTGCAACCATTCAGACCAAGAAAGACAACTTCAGAGTTAAGGAAAAAGTTCCAGATAGGCATGAATTAAAATGGGCAGAATTACGAGAGACTCTGAGCATAGACTTGGTGTGATTTTATCATAGATGGATTATCCCACTGTTAATTGCAAGTTGAAAATGAGGAGTTAGTTATGGAGGGCTAGGGAAAATGTAGATACTAAGTAATACAGAATTACAGAAAGTTGTCAGTTAGTGCACATAGTGTCAAAAAAGTCTCACTTTGAACAAAGAAGTAGAAAGTAAGCACAGAGGAGAAAAAAAAATCAACTCTCTCTAAGACTTTGGAAAATGTTAGAAGTCATTGATTCAAGATTATTCAAGTTCATAAACAGAAGAGCTTAGATAAGATCAACCGGATAAAAACTGTGATATTTGTCATTTCTAATTCCAGTAATTAAGTGCCGTTCTAATTCTACTTGAGAAGGCCTCAGTGGGATTACAATAATGGCATAATGATGGAAACAAAGACAAAGAGAGGATCAGAACTACTACAAAAAGAAAGGATATTGAAAAATTCATGACATACAGGCAATGATTGTCCTTAAAAGGTTAACCTTTGCTGACAGTTGCTGTAACAAAGGTGTGCATGGAATGTTATTCCCTGTGTATGTTACAAAAAAAAAAAAAAAACAAAAAACCAAAAACAAAAAACCACAAAAAAAAGAGGAAAGACAGAAATAATTGTTTTATATGACAGTGATATTTTCTGTAGTTGCTTCTAATGACATTTTTCAAAATTATCGTGATTTTTTTAGATGGTTGATTTCTAAGAAAAAAATATTTTTTGGTCAAATTACAGCAGTTTAGTGAGAATAAACCTACCAGCTTTGAAAAGCAGTGGAAGAGGGAGAGAGAAAGAGAGAGAGAGAGGAAAAAAGATAAGTGACCCACCTCACAATTAACTCATTATTAGGACAAGCATCAGAGTCAGTATGCTCAGTGTGACATTCATGTTCTTACTATAGGTACAGTGTTTTAACTCATCCACTTTCCTTCACCCCAACAGATCCAGGTTCATCTCCAGGAGGAATGGGCAATTTGAGAAATCTCAGAGCCTCTGGCAAGCAGAAAAATAATTTTCCTTGCCAAGTCTGGTGCAGAAAGGAATCAGACTTGTTTGTCTCCAAGGTCCTCTGAAATGGATTTCCCCTCCCTTCACACCTTGAAAGTCACATTGCTTCCCACCACCATATTCCTGGGAAATCTTATTATATGTAAATTTCCATCATTCGTATTCCACTTTTCGTCCTTTCATTCCATCCAAGGTATTTTGTCATCTCCACACTGAACCATTATTCAATGTCCCACAGGGGGTATAACGCACAATCCTTGTTAAGATACACATGTTCATGGAATAACCCAAAGCTCATTAAAAAGATAAACTTATATTAGAGTGTTTGGTGTTATTCTCAGAGCATGCACAAAGTGTGGAGCAAATATTGTTCTTATAATTGCATTTTAATAGAGCTGTATCTGGTATAAAAAGATAGTTGCATATGGACTGTCAACTTGAATAATATTTTGAGGTACATCTTTTAATTTTACTACTTTTATTGCTCCTATTACAGTTTGAGAGAATTTCCCCACAGCTGTTTTTATTTTGTGAAAATCATTCATCCCATGAGCATGACTGTAGCTGTGTGCAGTATACATAAATGCTTATGATCATTAAACACGTGTAGTTAAGGATTGTTGTGTTTCCATACATGTTTCATTTCCTTGCTTTGTGTTTAATTTTTCAGTTACTGTCTGTATTTTTTCTATATCTCAGCTGTAGCACAAAGGGAGCTCTACAATTAGCAAATAGCTAAGTGCCATCCTCTATGTTGCCCCTGTTATTGTTTATTGGATTTTTTTAATAGACTTACCAGTGATTTTTGGCCCAAAACCAAGAAGTGTTGCTTGCTCCTCATCACTTTCCCCAGGCAACTGAACCCTAGTGACAACAGTCCTGTTGCACTATTACAGTTGGTGCATCACTCTCACATGAACTCTCTGACAGGTCTCCAATTCCTAAGTTGCCTTTTCTTCTTGCACACAGGATCTGGTACTGTCACCTTTTTCTTCCTTTCACAGAATCCCTAATATTTTTCTCTTTCCTCCTGCTGCTCCCCTGCCTAACTTCTCCCAGCTCTCCTGGCTTTTGTTCCAGTTCCTCTGCTCACATAAACACCCTGGGCTTCCTTCCTGCACTGCTTCTTTCCCCCAAACAATCCCAGTTATTCATCATTTCTTCCCAGGCTCTCACTTACTTGTCTCCCCTTCCTAGAATTCCTAACTGTTATTTGACAATCCTCAGGCTGAAAATGATTTTGACATACAAAGAATCACATTTTGTAAGCAACAGCCAAGTTAGAGGAACTAAAGTTTATTGGGTTTCACATGAAAACCAGGTGAAACAGCAAATTTTTCCTGATTTCAGCACAGAACTAGAAAGCACTCCTAAAATTTTCCCTTAAGTGAGAGTAATGAAAAGAAGCAAACTTTTCTGTGAGTGCTACCTGAATGGATACTGAATGCAGGTAATTTTGTTTTGTTTCAGATTTTGCAGAAAGATATTTTACACAGCTCTCCTTGGTTATTTTCATGAACATAGTCATTCCAGCCTGAAGAAGCCGCCTCCATTAGGCTTAAGCTTCACTAATTTAGCAATTAACATTTAACAGCCAGATTGTTTTCCCGAGCCCAAGGGCGCTAGTGCAAGAAAACATCTTCTGATCTATAACCTTGTTGCAATCTCAGAGCTCCTAAAACCCAACTTTTTTATTCTAATCATTTTTGCTGATGCAGGAGCCAGTCATAACTATACTGCAAGTAGCAAAATGCTACACAATACTCTCTAGTCAGACAGCATTTATTGTGCTGTAATTTGTTCTAAGACAATAGGGAAGATGCAAATTCTAGAGAGGCGTATTAATCTGTAGGTCAAACAATAACAAAATATTGAAAAACTGTCTTAATGATTTTTTACATTGTGGCAGAAAAGCAGGTAATTCCATAGAGGGATGCTGGTGATCTCATAAACCAGGAAAATAAAGCTGAGAGGTTTATTAATGCCACCAAGGCACTGAAATAGAATTAGTTTTATATCATGTACAACTGTATATGTGTTTATTATTTATAACACATTCTTCTTTTTTAAAGGGCTCCATTCTAAGCCGTCTTCTGATGCTTCATATCTTGCTTTTCCCCACTGGTTTTAAACAGCAATTGTATTCCAGATGCAGCTTTAAATGGTGCTGTGTTAGCTCCCACCTTTCACTTTTTATTACAAAATTTAGTCTATTATACCCGCAGTATTTTTCTTTGAAAAGTAAAAGTTCAAAACTGCTGACTTCTTAGGAGGTGTGTGGGAAGAGGCTGCTCTGTGCTCACCATCTGGCGCTCAGCACCTGTAGGATCCGGCCCTAAGCCCCAGTAAATCCTGATTGCCAGACAGCGAGCGCTGTGCAGGCAGAGGCAGAGCACAGCTCCTGCCCAGCCCGGGTGGGGAGACCCTCTCTGGCTTGAGGCAATCCGTGCTGACACTGTGAGCCCCCAAACAGCTCTCACTGCTGCTCTCTGCAGCCAGAATTCCATGGGGCCATGCTGCCACGTGCTCCACAGGGTGGGTGGGATACCAGGACTGTGTGAAGAGAGCCCAGTACTCCTAAGAGCACGGAGTTTGGGTGCATTTTTGTCCTAAGAATCCACCACTGAAAAGAAAGTGGCACAGAGGTGGCAGTGATGAAGTGGTAGGGACAGAATTTACCCACAGAAAAGTGGTGGCACATCCATGAGAAACAGCACTCTCCAGCGGGATGGCTCAGCACTGCTGTTAGTCCCACTCACGCAGGGCAGCAGAGCATCTCCAGCAGGACCCCCAACACATCCGTCTCATCCTGCCCACAGCAGAGCTGTTCATGGCAGAGTGAGAGGCAACCGATACCAGGGACACAGAGCAGTCCCTGTCTGCAGGGGTTACTGCTGTCAGCCTGACCCCACACCTCCCACACTCTTCTGCAGCTGCTTGGTGCTTATGGTGCCAATTCTGAGGGACCATTTCCTCTGTCATTCCTGCTAAATTAAGTATCTATTGCCCAGTAAGCTGTTGTTATAGGAAAGCTGATAACCTTCAAGCATGGTACTCCTAAACCCTGCTGCTGCCCTGCTCATGCAACAGCACCCCCACTCCCCATTCCCAAACTCTTGGAGGTCTAATACCTCACCTGGCCTCTGGCACCAACGATTTTTGGAGCCTGATTTCATGGTGTGGACAGGCTCATGCAGAAAACAAGTGTGGTAATTACTTGTGGTAGTGCTGGTGCTTGATGGGAATGCCTCTCCACAGGTCTGTCAGGTGGTGGCTTCTGCCAGGGCAGGGGATGCAGACTGGAGGTGAAAGTGACAGAATGAGGGGCTCTATTTAGAGCTGTCTAGTGAGCTCACAAGCCATTTAGTCCTCTTGAGATGAGGAGTTTAATGTTAAGCTTTTAAAGAGGAACTAATAAGGCTTACTAAGAAATTGTTGATCTTTTCAAAAGTTATTTACAGCAGTAGCATATTTTCTCACAATTGTTTTAGTACCAGTACTAAGTCATCATGGTTTTTAGAAGTACAATTGTTTGCAAAATATTTTCTCTACCAGTTGTACCATAAGTGCAGAACACTAAGATAAAAAGATCCTGTTTGGTTTAATATATAACAATTGTTCTATTCCTGATTTTATTTTGTCCCTGCTCTTCAGCATCACCTGTTGAGGGGGTGTTGATCTGTGGTGAAAAACAGCTATAACAAAGCTCTATGTACATATAGTAGTAATAATAAAAAGCAGTGTGTCTTAATAGAAGCAGAAAACTTAAGATCTTTAGTGTGATCTGAAACATCTATAGTCAGTGTTTCTGTGGTAATTACCAAGGGAGGGCTATGCTGATCATCAGTTATTCTCTTAGTATTCCCTCGTCTGTAGAATATATGAACCCTTAAAGAAGAAGTTTGTTGTTGTTGTTTTTTTTTTAATTGATGTCTTTTTCTGTGTCTCAATCTGCATCTTAAATTGCACATTCAGTTGACAGCTGGTACATACAAACAAAGCACCAATTCACATCCTCATTGCGGAGCAAAGACATATTGTCCGTGGAAAAAATAAGGGAGGATTTGCTAAGATAGCCAGCAGACCACAGTAGAACTTCCCAAAAGAGACTGGCCTGGCTGACTAACAGCAAATTTTTCTGTATTTCTTTTGCCCCTAAATCTGCTGGGGGGAAGCAGTAATCGCTGTGCATACGTACAGGGCTTTCAAACCCCTCTGCACAATGAGTCTTTGAACTGTATTTCATACTGTTTCCCATCTCTGTAATGCCTCTTCCTCTCCTGCCATCCTTTTCCTACCTTTTCCAGACAGCTCATTTGTTATGCATCATGCTGCTGTGAGCTGGCCCTTTGCACTCCTTGAGTTAGGGCAGGATTTGTCCCAGATTCTGCTAGCATACCAGCAATGTTAATGTTTAGTCTCAAAGTTTTAAATGGCAATGGTTTCCTTTCTTTTTTTTTCTTAACACCGTTGTCTGCTTATAAGAAATGCTAGCAAAGGAAAAAATAGTATGTGACCTATTAAAATGAAAGATTGCCCATTCTTGTAATTACAAGTAACAGGAAGCCTGGTAGTACCTTGTTTGTTAAATTCCTCTGACCTCTTCCAAAAAAAATTGTACAAAAAGTCACAGTTATTAGTACATCTAGAGCTAAGGTCCTGCTCTATGCACATGTGTTAGTCATTTACCAGGGTTTTTTTTCCCCTTCTTGCTAGAAGTGCAGTGAATTGATAGCTGGATATTCAAACACTGGTGGACAATCCCCTTTAGGCTCCCTTGGAAGAACTTGTTAATAACTAACTGCCTTTCCTCTCTGGCTCAGGTTCCCAGTTGCTGTAAGCTTATAAGGGGGCCCATTTCAACCCCATTTGATAAAAAGGAGCTGTGAAGGAGTCCCAAAGATGCAGAGCCCTGGGGCAACAGCAGTTTTAGGTCTAACTGTGGAAAGGGAGAAGGAGACTTAAAACTCTCCGTGGTTTTCAGGGTGGGTTCCCTTGTGAAGGTTTAATGTGGAAACACTGGATTTCCAGGGCTGTTTCAGACCACTTTGGAAGAGGCTAAGCCTGCACGCTGCTCTGTCCCAAGGCCTTTGTCAGGGTCTGTCAGGTGTGAAGATTTAGCTCCTATTACAGGGAGTAAAGGGATCAGCTGCAAATAAAATATATGCTGTGGATTAGACAAAAGCCCTGTTCCTTTGCTATGCACACATCTATGCCAAAAGTTAAGTACCTCAGAGGACACCCCTCAGTGCTACTCTCTGACTATAGTGCTGTTCTTAAGCCCAAATTTGGAGTCTCCTCCAGTAATTTACTTTGCTCGCTCTGAAGCACTGAAGCAGTTATCTAAACCGGACTTTCAAATTTGAAAGATTGATCATGTGAAAATGGAAGTTACCATCATTTGACTCAAATTTATAAAAGCAAATGTTGTCATTAGCATAGTTATGAATCCAAAATATTAGGTAGTTGCAATCTGGGATTTTTTCCCCTGCAAAAGAAACTGTCAAACTTCTGTTCATATTTATAATGCACCTTTTCACAAAATTTTATGTTCTGGTTCTGAACTTCTGTTAATAGGGTCTTACATGCTGGGAATGCTTATCTGCAAAATCACAAGCTAACTTTTGGAAACCTAAGGGGAAAGAATAGCAGAAGCAAAAGGAAGGAAACTGACTTTGAAGTGAAAATGTAATTTGTTATGGCTATAAAACTAACTGAAATGAGGAAATAGAAATGAGAAAGGGAAATCAATGAAGTTACATAACTTGTATGCATAGAACATAAATGAACAAATAAGCTAGTGTTGTATATATCCTTTAGTAATAACATTACTGCCTTCTGATACATGTAGATAAGCACATTTGAGCTGGTTTTAAAAAAGTATGTCAAAACTGCTTGGTCCTAAATGAAGCAGAGGTTTTAATTCCTCAAGATAGTTAGAAGGACTGTTTACTTATTCAAGGGACCTCTATCTGTGTTAGTGAACTTCAATGTCTTGAAAAGCACCTCATGTATGTATAGGCATAGGGAACCAATAATCTTTATGTATGGTGAAACTTGTGGGTTTTTGTGCTTCCCTTCTAAGTTATCACATTATCATATCTGGAAGTGTCACCTGTACGGCTTTTTTCCTTTCCCCAAGAGAACTGTACTGTCATTTCTTGGATAACCTGTACCCATTTAAGTGACTGTTCATTGAAAAGAAATCCTTGGATAACCTGAATTGTCAGACAACTGTGTAAAATTTCATTAATGAGGCAAAAATAGTGAGAAGGATCATAGATGGGACAGCTATTAGAGAGGGGAAAAAATGTAGAGCAAGTGCTGATAAAGTGAGGTCTCTGGAGTAAACTTTCCCTTACACACTGATAACCTGCAGTGCTACTGAATCACTGCTAATAGCTGACAGAAAGGTTCTATATGTGAAAATAGGGCAATAAATAACCTGAAGATGATTGGCTGGCAGTGCTTCCCTCATTGGTTTGAAACAACACCTGAACTGGGACTTGGGGAGGAGACTCAGACTGGTTGTTTGTGCCACCACTTTGATTTCTCTCTTGGAAATTGTCATTCATATCACAAACAATCTTTTCTTTAAGTCAGTGGCTGCATCCTCTTGGGTTCTTGTTGCTAATGGAGACAGAAATACTATTCTAGTCTGCATTTAATACATTTCACGCATAGATTCATCATGTACTACCTTTTTCATTTGAATTGGAATTTCAACATTTTTGTGACTTTTGACACATCATCACTCATAATGGGGTCTTACTTACAGGGCATAATGAATGTATTCTTGTGCCAAATTTGAGGATGTCTTGTTCACAAACCCTATTTGTGGTTTTCATACCACAAAATCAAATGACTTCATGTAAGGGGATGGTTATGAATGGTTCTGTCATTCTCTAGCTTCTAACAGTGCTTCTAATAACCTTCAAACCACTCATTATTTCTGTTCTCTCTGTGCCCACTGAAGTCGCATTCAAATATGCATCTAAATATTTTAGAATAAAGTTGACAGCATTAAATAAAAAAGTATTGGTGAAAAATTTTCAGGCTTGGGCCCTCATGTGGACCTAAATAAATGGCCTGACTGCAAGAAGTTATAAGCAATACCTTAAGCTTAATTCCCCTTTGTGGTTTCAACAGTAGGTGCTTTGGGTCCCTTATTCTGACCTCAAGTCTATGTTTATGTATGGACATGAATGTGTCTGTGTGAAGGCATATACGCATATACTAGAAGAAATATCTCTTCCCCATGAATATGCCCCCTGAGAAATCTAAATTAAACTAGTAGTGTTTTTAAATCATTTCAGGACCAAACTGCCATCCCAAGTCTCAAATTTCTTGTGGAAAGCTCATTTTGCATGACAAAAATTAGGCACCAAAGTGTAGTTTTCTTGGAATAAAGCAGGACACGGGCAAAATTCTCTACAGATGGAAAAGGGAACACACATGGAAAGCTGAATATAAAGCCTACAGTACAGATGAGCCTGAGGAATTTATCCTCATTGATGAACGGGGACAGATCCTTAGTGGGTGTAAATGGCAACAGTTGAATTGGGGAATGACTGAAGCGGGGATTAATTAGGGCCAAGAAGATTTAGAGCAGTGTGGGAACTGCAGCTCACGGACACAGGCTCCGTGTCTGCTCTGTAGATTTCCAAAGCCTGAAGAGCCTTACAGGACATGCAGCTTCCTCCACATTGGTGAGTGCTTATGAGCAGCCCTGTGGTAGCAGCAAGGCACTGTTTATGTAAGATCTCATGAGTGTGAATGAGATTTGCACTTCCAGCCCCAGGAATTTTTGGAAATATGTTTTGTTTTCCAGCAGGCTTCTGAACATCTGGAAATGCTGGCATTGTAGTGGCTCAGCATAAATCATAAATGACTGGAGGTGACTTTTTACTCCTAAAACTGGTCCTTTTAAACATTATTGCACTACAAAATGAAATGAACTCCTTTTCCTTTGCTGTAGGAAGAGAAGGAGCACTTGGTCTCTGGGGAAATCCCTTCCATTTCTTTTTCCTAACTTCTGCCCATCAAATGAGGAGATAAAGAGAATTTCTTGGGCTGGTACAAATAAAGGCCAATTTTTGAATCTGTTCTGGTCAGGTAAAATTGCTTCTGCTGCTGCTGTTACCACTTCCATTCTTAATAACCATTCTGTGACCTTCACTCCCCATCAATCTATCCCTGAATAGTTATTCTATTTGCAGCTTTTCCTCTAGCTCCCTTGTCCCTTGAAAGACAGCTGTGAGGTTTTTCAAGCACTGACACCGTTTCCACTGCTTGCCTGATCTTCCCAGAGGTGTCAGGGTCTGCCTAAGCCTCCCGAGGCAGCTCTCTGGGCTGCTACGCTCGGGCCGTATTCTCACATCTGCAGAGCTGTGATGTGCCTGCATGTTACCAGCAGTGCCACCAAAGGCTGCTACTGCACTGGGGCAAATTCTCTTTTGGTAAATCTCTTTGCATTGTTTATCTCAGCAGACTGTGATAATCTTGTATTACCCTGAGAAAAGAAAGATGTGACAGAGTACCTGAGGAAACAGTCACAGGTTGGAAATGAATAACAAGTGTTTCCAATTGTATTTTGCACCGATATAAGAAGATGACTCAATTTCTCTATCACCCTTTCAAGCACTTGATATTCTGTTCTACAAAGAGAATCTAACTGAATAATAAAATCACCTTCAACCACTTAAAACCAGAGAAGGATATTAACCAGATCTGTGGTTCAGAAGCCTCCTGAGATTTGGAGCAATTCCAGCCCTGGGTCCTGCATCAAGTGCTGCAGCCAGTCTTATCTCTCACTCACTGCTGTCAAGCATTTGCAGAATTGCTTTTCTAAATGTCTTAATCCTTCCACTTTTGCTGATTTGTAAATGATGCCAAACTTGGTTTTTAATAACAGGCAGCTAGTAGTTCCCATATTTGCACATCTTAGCGTATGTGGAAAGTTGCCTTCCTGCTTCTCACAGGGGACCTCAGCTTGCTTCCACAGAAAACTTAACTCAAAAGACAACTAAGAAAAATCCCATCAATATAACAAGATGGCTAATTAGTATTTGGTTTATGGTTACATGCTGACAATGATTAAACTAATTACAAGTCATACTGTGCTAAATTGCTAGCTCTTTGTGTACTTGTAGTGTAGCTGAGAACCAGAGAGGTTGTGGTTCAAGCTCTGAGTGTGTTAAAATGTTCTTGTTAAGATCACTCACAGAGCTGTGGGTGTGTATGCACGCACACATAATGCACACGGCTGCCTGTGTGTGAGAGAGACCTGTATTCAGACATAAACCAATACAAGTTTCACTCTATCAGTCAGAGAGAATGGATAGTGTTGTGCTCTGCTAAACACTTGCTGTGTTCCTGTTGAGACTGCATCAGTGAGAAAAAAAAAGTGATTCCTTTGCCCAGAGCATGTCCTCTGCAGTCTCAAGCTATGACTCTACAGACCCAAACAAACTCATTCAGAAATGTAGGATGCTTTTCTGCCCATCAACAGATAACATCACCCGTGCAATCCAGATATGAAAAATCTTAATAATTTTCATTACAAGCTTGTTTAGCACACATTTCTTTTCTAGGTAACTTCCAATGGCTGGACAGGAGAAAAGAGGTTGCTCTGGCAATGTCCTTTTAGGTGCAGTTTGATGCTAAAGGCCACTAGCTGGAGCAGTGTTTGTATTCTAGAAATACCAGCAAAGGCCTTTGTTCATCTCCCACCTCTTATGAGACTGGCAGAAGTAATGGATAAAAGTACACAAGGTGGAGTTACACAGAAAAATAGTGGTCGTGTAGTGTAAACAAGGACTAGAGGTAAAATCTGAACCAAAATGACTCTCTCTTAATTTTACTTATTAGCTTAGTTTTTACAACACATATTATTACACTTGTGGGTTTTATGTTTGTTAAATATATTTTTTGTCTTCAGCTATGTGCTTGATTAGATGTTACGTGTTAAATGTGATATTCTGATATTTAGCCTTTCTGGTGGTAAAATAGTTACATGTATTATGCTTAATAATTATTGGGGTATATTTAATAGATTCCTGCTATCTCAAGTACATTAATATGCAATCATTAAAGCTGGCTATAACTGAGGAGCCATTGTTACTCATATAATGCTAATAAAAACCATAGAGAACCCTTTTAAAAACTGTCAAACAGGATAAGTCTCATTCATCCACAACTGTTTATAGAAGTAAAGAGGATGTCTTCCAGCTTTCAGGTTTATTCCACATTAAAGACAGGAATTATGACCCAGGGGAGGGGATTACTGTCAAACTGAAGACAATCAACTGGTATGGGGGGATGACTTAAAAGAGTGTCCACATATGTTCTGAGATCTGAAGGCATTCTGTGTGCTGTGCAAAGAGGAGAAAGACCTAACATGACAGAGGGACTGTAAAACCACAGGTGTAGGAAGATGAACTCGTGTCCCTGAGAATGCCATGCACTGCTAGGAGACCTGGACTGTGCTCTCTCCATTTATTGAAAAAATTCAGAAATCTAACAGAGTTTTGAATAAATAAAAGAAATTTCTTACAATATTGTAATTCATTTTCTAATCCTGCCAGGACTCAGGAAACCAGAATCAGGAAGTGGCTGTGACAACTGAGAACACTCAAAAATTTACATTTGGTTTGTTTCAAGATATATTGTGGGGTTTGTTTCATTTAAACTTTTCTGCCTGTTCAGATAGAGCAGAATGAAACTTTGATAAAGCTTAAATTAGTTGTCTCTTACCTTCTGTATTCAGCATAAGGTCTGGCAATGCTCTAGTAAGGCAGGCCAAATTCTCCCCTACATCAGGTTGATTCTAATAACTGAGCCTATTGGCATGTACCAGCCTTCTTACCATGGTGAGTCAGTGTTCTTCCTCTCATGGAGTGCAGTGCATTCAGTCTGATTTCTGTTTGCTAGGCAAGTGCAATTCATGGGTATGAAAATTACCCGCTCTGAGTTGAATTCCAGATTGTATACTCCCACAGAGTACTTCACAGCGTGGGAGGCCAGACTCAACAAATAGTCAGATGTTTACAAGCTGGTTCAAACCTTCAAACTTAGAGCCCCTCAAATGAGGACTTTAAAAATATAATAAAAATATAATTTAATTTGAATATCCATTATTTTTCCATTAGTAAAACTTTAACATATCATGTCTTTGGCAAATTTAGAAAATTGAACCAAACCAATGTCAGTATGGGAAAATATAACACAGAACAAGCTGGCTGAGTAATTAAATGAGAAACTGAGCTTGTCCTTGAGAAACTACAAAGCACAAAACTTGTAAGAATGATTATGATATCAGAATTTTTAGACCATGAAAGGATCTGATTGCTCCAATAACTTGTGTTTGTTCTGTTTGTTTGCATATTTTGAATCTTGCAGGAGTCCAGTGTAAATCCCACACCAGCTCCACGCCGAGTGTTGAGAAACAGCAGCTCCCTGCTTGCTGAGGCTGCAGGGGCACTTGGACTGCGAGTTGTTCCTTTTGGTTCAGTTGTTCAGTTCAGCTGAGGTAGTGAAGCTGAACACAGTGAGGGAAAGGGGCCCAAGTAAGTAGGTAGGATGTGTTTTATTAGCGGTCATGATCTCCTCAATTGGTCCCATTAGTGAACAGGTCATGATTACTGGGCAAGGTGCCAGCTTCCCCCAGCGCTGAGTGGCAATTGGCAGCTCTGCATGCTCTCAAAATTGGCTCAGAGAGGACTGCATGCAACTGCTCCAATTTGCAAGGTGGTATGAACAAAACAGTAGATTCTCTCATTGACAAAGAAAGGGCAAAAATAATTGTTGGGTATAAAATATGTCATCTTCTTTCTGAACTAGTGGTGTGACCCACAACTCAGAGGTGCACCCAGTTTACCTTCTTCTAGGGGCTTCCCTTCTCCTAAGCACTTTCCCAAAAGCACTGTCCAGATGGAAATAGACAGATAGCAACTTCTGGGAGAGACACATGAAAGCAATTTACTAAGAAATGCACCACACAACTCAGACCAGAAAACTCTGATAGTTTGGATATATCCAACCAAACTGCATTATCCAGCAGTATCACATCTGCAAGGAAGGGGAATGTAAATTGTGAGAACCTATGTGTGATTGTTTTTCATCACTGACTTGCTAATTGTGTTTTAATGGTATTTTCTCAGCAAAATCACCAAATGTAGATCAATTTTAGAATGGTAGATTCTGAACATCTGTGTTTTGCCAACAAAATCTGACCATTAGGGAACTACAGTTTCTTTGTATTTGACGAGAAAATAATGACAACTCAAGCCAAGAATCAATTAAACTGAAGAGATTGTTCCATATTCTCCTTTTATGGGACAAGAACAGGTGTTTAATAATTTTACATAAATTATACAAATTCTAAAACATTGACAATATCTGAACACTTAGCAGAGCAAGGGAGATGAATGAAGAGGTAAGTCAGTTGATGATGTTTTGTATTCCAACCAGTGCCTCTTTGGCACTTCTGTAGATATAGGTCTGTAAGGGTTTTTTGTTATATATCCTATTTTCATGGATTCATAAAGCAGTCCAGAAAAAAATCTGATTTGCACTTGGCAGGCAAAGATTTTAAACCAAGACTGGATTTTTTTTATTAGGTTATGGGAAAAAAGTCAGTTTAATTGTCTCTAAGTTATGTAAGTATAAAAATGGAATGTATTACTTTCAGACACTATTTTATGCTCAAAACCACTATGTTTTTTTAAGGGGAAACTTTACAAGCCATTAGTCTGAATTGTGGACTAGTCCATTTGGGAAACTTGAGAAAAGAAGTGTAGACATGTTCAATTTCTTACCTCTTTATAATGATGTTACATATGTAGGTACACTCCATTCTGTCAACCAAAATTTTTCAGGATGCAGTGCCTTGCTGTGCCATCACTTATGTGAGGCAGCTCTCAGTTTCATTCTTTTTGCGTGTTTCATGTGAATGGTTTGAGTTTGTCATAAAATTTACATGAAATTCATCGTCTACCTTTCCACAAACCTTCCACATTCTTAAAGAGGTTGGCAGCTTTGACAAGGGAATGGTTGAATTTATCAAGAAAAAAACCACTGCAGATTGTGCAATATTCATTCTATACTAAATGTTAGATTCACCCTAAAAGGAAAGTGGTTGGTAGG
This sequence comes from Pachycephala philippinensis, assembly GCA_013397055.1. NCBI lineage: Eukaryota > Metazoa > Chordata > Aves > Passeriformes > Pachycephala > Pachycephala philippinensis. The sequence goes on along the minus strand of VWZT01011431.1, from coordinate 1,003,802 downwards.
TGACCAGAAAATGTGCATTCTATTCTGTATCTTTCCTAAGAGCTGTTGAAGTGACTTTGGAGACAAAGTTCTTTACCTCATGATTCATGGAAGACCCGAATCGTGCCATGGAATCCTGTTAGATTTTGCCAATTGCTTTCCATGTGTTTTGGTTTAGGAAGCAGCATGCTTCCTAAAGCGGCCAGAACAGCCAGATCCAAGTTGCACTGCTGCTCCAAAATTCCCTACAGAGCTGGAGGTTCCTGAATGTTGCAGTGTGTCGCATACAATAATACTAAGATAGAAATATGATATGCAACAATATCAGGTAGATGCATTGAAACAATGCTATTGTAAAGAAACATTCACATAGATTGAATACCAAGCTTGGTATATCAGGATACTTCCTTCTCACAGGAGATTCCTCCAGCAGGGGGGGAAATCTAGCCCGTGTAGTTTATCCTACAAAAGTTTGGCTGTTTATTCTACAAAACTCTTTTGGATCAAGGGAAAAAACCATTGAGGTTCCAGGTCAATCAACACTCACCCATTCCAGTGAGATCATGTGTGAGCTTTTACTTCTGTGGGTGTAATGTATGTGGAATTCATGTACATGTGAAGGGCTGCAAGTATATCACAACACAAGGGCTTCACACTACCCCTTTGCACTGCCAAAATTTCCTAGTAAAAAACTCCATAACACATTTTTCAAATTTACAAGTTAATGAAATGTCAGCAATTTCGATCTTTCCTATTGGTTCCCAGACCTTAACGTGAAATAAAAGTGCAGACTACAATTACCAAGAATATCACCATAAAAACTCTTAAGAAATGATCAAGCTCTGTTCTTTTTCTCCTGTTCTATTGCCCTCTTTATGCCTTTTGTATAAATATTCACACAACAATGATGTGGAGATTAAAAGAACCAGCTGCTTATGAACAAACATTTGTATTTGGAGGTCAGAGAGCAAACCAGGCAAATGAGTGTTAAAATTGATCTGACTGTTCACTGGCAAATCTTAAAAAATTGCTGTTATCAAATGTTTTTTCAGCAGTTCTGCGTGAACTGTACTCAACCCACACTTGCCAAGGACTCAACATGCCAAGAAGGAAGGCTGCCAGATGACTGCCCAGTTCAAGCCCACCCTATGTTGGATGATTGAAGGGCATTTATGCTGATCTAAACAAATCTATTAGAACTTCTAATAATATTAATTAAGGAGATATGTTTCTGCAGAAATATGGAAATTTTCTGGAATATAATAGAGTGTATGTAGAGCAATGGGGCTAAGAAATGCACAGCTTTTGTGCAGGTCCTAATGGCATTCTAATGGAGATTTCCTTGATTCCCTGACAGCATATAGCTGACTTAGCAAATCCCTAATTGCAGGCCCTGAAGGCAAACTGTACTTTTCAGCTCTCTGCACTGGATATATATGTGCATATATAATTTAGTGATTCCCTCAGGATTTTAAAAAAGGGTAAGAGTAAATGTCATCTGAATACCAAAGGCAATAAAGGAATAGCTAGTTGGGTCCAGTGGCATTCAGTTCTCCCCATGATCCCCACACTCAATTTTGTATTTTTAGGCTGAGATGAACTTTAATTCCTACTGCATTCTGGAATGTATTGTCATGAAATTGTTATGTTGTTGCACAAGACTCTGAAGGCTACTGGAAAATTATTTTATTGTTCATCTCTAAGATTACAGAGGCCATGAACACCATCGTTGTCCTTCTATTATCCACTTTTTTGTAGTTTTCCACTTAGCATTAATTTTCTAGATTCTGCTCTAAATTCTCTTCTAATTCTGTTTGATTTTTCTTCTTTTCATGTTTGCTTCTCTGTCCATCACATCCAAGCCGTGCCACGTACGGTCCCTGACATTCTGTCTTTGGTGGCAACAGTAAAAATCTTCATGGATCTTGCACCTTTAGGAAAACAGGGATGTCTTTTCAAGGTTCTTTTGTGTCTGAAGTGATTTCAATGGGAATTAAATTTTAAGAGTAAGTACGTTATGTCCCAAAGTATATCTAGATGGTAAAAGTTTCAAGAAAATATTTACCAAATATTGGGAGTGAGGCATATGGAAGAATTCAAGGAATGTTGTCTCTGTGGTGGGCAAGCCATGCACATTACTGTAGCTTGTCCCAAACATATATTTGTAAAAACCTCCTGCAGCATTTTATATGCCATTGTATATTTCAGATGCAGCACCTAAAATCCAGGAAAAAATATTTTTAAATTAATTATTTAGACTTTTTTTTTTTTTTGCAGAGGCTTAGTTTCATTTCCCCTTGCTTGGCAGACCAGGTGCCTCAGTTATTATGAGCCCACCAGGGCATGGCTCAGAGGGAGATGTAAAAAATGACATGCTAATCCTTACCTCTTTGGGCATAAACTTGTAGCAGGCTTAAAACCTGTTATTTTGGGACTTTCCAGAGCTAAAAGTGAGTACTGGAAATTAACTTTTTTCTCAGTGGTATAGGCGTTATTTGAAAATCTGTGGCTTATGAAAGTCTGGCTTAAAGGCATGTGGAAAAAATCTCTGTCTGATTAGGATCCTCATGGTTAAAAATCACAGGTACATCCAGGGTGATGGAGAAAATATTATTATTCTTGGATAACAGAGAAAGTCATAGCTTCCTTAAAATATGATTTTTAGAAAATTAGCAGCTGTCCAAAAGTATTCCTGAGACTGGGAAATTACAATAGGTCTTATAGGTTTTAAGAAGATGAGCAAATTATCATCTGATAACTGTGGGACACATTCCTAATACTAAATGGAAAAGAAAGACTGAGGGGTAGTTCAGTAGTTGGAACTCATCAGTCCAGCCTTGGACAAAGACCTACAATATAATGTAGGAAAAATCACCTTTTAGCTTCTCTGAATCCTCATTCCTTATGTCTTTACTGTTGATATAGTTTTCCAGAGACTGTTTTGGTTTTTTATGTGCTTTTTCATATTTTATACACGTTTTTATTAATGTATAAAAATATAGTGGCACTGCAGAAAGTGTGAAGGGACCTGCATTTGTAAGATCTCATCTGTCCTATCTTTCACTAAGGGCTTTTCACTAAGTCTGTAAATACATAAGAATGACTTTTCTGGGCAGTAGGATATCATACTTGTCTATTCAGTAGAAAATCTGATGAAAAAGCACTGTCAGGAGCCTATTTAACATATCAGATAATCTGAGGAATAAAAGAGAGTACTTTAAAATTACTTTTGTATTCTCTGCATGGAGATACAATTAAAACACTTATTAATACTGCAAATTCTCTTTGCCATAGCTCAAACAATGATAATATTGACAGGCAGTCTTTAGCCTACAAACACCCATATTTTGTATCATAGGGGTTAAGAAGTGTAATGGATTTGTTTGGGCTCACAAGTTACCTGTATCTTAGATGTCAGTGGATTTTCAACACCTTCCTTGTGAGGGTGCCTGCGTTAAATACTCAGGGATACCTCTTGGACTGTTTCATGTGCTCCTATGCTGTGTATCAGTGGATAACAAGCAACTACACAAAAGCTTATGTAAAAAAATGAGTAAGAAATGCCCTGCTGCTCTAAACTTCTACAAAGCCATTTCAGCAAGTCTCTGTGGTTAATTTTGACTTGAGTGTGTGTGGACATTCATACCATTTCCCTAGGTTTAGATAATTTTAAAGCCTTTTTTCATGACAGAGGAAAAGAAGTAGGGGATAAAAAGTCAATGTGTCCTCAAAGGGACTATATTTTGGTAAACAACTGAAGTTATGATATTTTGAGATCTTTGTTAGGTCTTACAGCTATCTAGGCTTTATGATACCATACTGAGTAGTCAATTTGATTTTATTGTTTCTCTTTATGAAACATGGTTTGTATGATGGGAGTACAATAGGAATATAGGATAGGAGCCAAGTACTATGTCACCCACAATACAGCAGTGGTCAAGAGCAGAAGCAGAGGAAAGTATGGGTTAGAAAATATATCATAGGCTAATTTGGTACCCATATAGATATTTTCTTGATTTCTAATAATTGTTTTCTATTTTACAGAATTCATTCACTAATTATAGTCATCGCATTTGTGTTGCTATGTAGTTAGTCTGTTTGATGTTTCACTGCACAAGCATTATATTAGATCCCAGATATTTCCCTTAACTTTGTGTCCATGTTCCTGGGCTACAGCTAGATTTCTTTGATTTTACTTTTTTTTCTTTTCTTGACATGCATTGTTCACGTCTCTGTGAAGTCCTGTAGGAACTGCAAAACCAGGAGCCTTCATCCCTTCCAAAATCATTAAATTTCATATGCCTTCATCGTATTTCATTACAAGAAATCTTTGTGGAGAAAATTGGCTTTCTACATAACCTAAAAAGACTTACACAAGTCAAACTCAGTGTTTTTCCTCAAAAATGGTGATGTATCTTTCCAAATTCTTATCTTTGTTACCATGGAAACCCTCCTTTCTAATAGTATTTGCAACATGTGAGAAGAGTAGTGTTCATTTTAGTATAGGCACACTCTCTACAAAGTCCGTACTGCTACTACAAGACCATCAAGTCAAAACCTACAGGACTCTGAAGCTGCAGGATGCTATTTCTCAGCAGATATATAAGCAAGTGGAGGTGGAATGTGGGAACAAACAAGATTAGTCATCCAATCTACTCCTCCACACAGAGTATTAGTAAATAGAGTTGTGTGAGTAATTGATTTTTTCACTTTGCTGGCTGAGCTGAAAATTTAGAACAAAACATTTTTCCAGATTTCTCTTTGAAATGAAAAGCAGGGAAAATGGTTTGAGTGTAATATCGTTTTTAATTTGCGGGTTTTAGTAAAAATTTTATCTTCTCATAAAATACTCTTCTGAAACAAAACATAAATTTTTGACTAATTACTATTTTTAGTTGAAACTACTAACTGAATTTGACATAAATTTCTTAAATAGTGTGGGCTAGGATAAGTCTGCATTATTCAGTGAGTAAAACCACTGATCAAATACTCCCCGCTCTAACATAAAATCTGAAACTTTCTAATTGCTTTCTTCCTTCAGCTACATGCAGTGTAAAAGAGTGTTAATGAAGATGTTTGATATGGTGGAAACATAAACTTCATCACATTAATGTGCTGTATTTTACTTTTACAATACACGGTTGTTGCTAGGCAGGTGCAATTTGCCAGTATGACTCAGTTATTACCTATTATGAGTTAAAAACCTATCCTCTCTTTGACCTTGTGCACATCAAGTCAGTTCTTCACACCTGTAGGAACACATCTTTCATTACGAAATTTACTGGATGAACTCTGTAAAAGGTTAGATTTACATAAAACATCCATCCATTCTTTAAGCAGCTCTTAGCAGACAAAATTCCCATGAACTTTATGCTGTTGTACATACAATGATGCATCTCTATTTTTTCCCCAAAGAAATGTTTTCCATCAAATTTTATTTCAGTTGGTGAGATGATGAGAGTAAATGATTATGACTGCCCACTGTAGTAGAGATATAGGATAGAGGTACAAAAATATATTCATCAACTGATGTACAATAATACTCTCAAAAACAACATTATTTACATCTGGGTGTCAAAACAACTTTATAATAATTTTATATATCCTACCCTAGATTTCAGATTGATTGTCAATGTCACTATTATTCTTGTTGTTGTTGCTGTTATTATTATTCTATGAGGCCCTAAAGGCAACAAATGAACATTTTGAGCTAGATTTGTTACAAATGGAAGTATCTGTCTCAAGAGCTCACAGTCTGAAGAATCTCAGAGTGATTTAGAATAGTATAAGGTTTAAAAACTACATGGGATACAGAATTAAAAATGCCACAGTAGAGGCATGTTTGGTTTTTTTCTAAGGAGCATTATGTTTCTTTACCAAAGGATTTACATTTAGTTTTGGCTAAATTTTTTCCCTCGATTTGAGGAACAGTAAATAAAATCCGTTATAATCTCATTGCTGCAAAATAAATATTAAGTTCTTGCATAACACTGACCCTTTCCACTCTGCTAGTGATTTTCACTTGGTTCACTAGTTTCAGGATTTTCTTTGGTTAAAGAACATTATTTAAAACTAAAGCAAAATCCAGTTTACATTTTAATGTAGATATACTTTCAGGAATTTCAGTTTTTTGTTAAGACATATTGCATTACTGCAGCTAGTCAGGGTTTAGTCTTGAAATTTTTGATTTTTGCAATTTGGATGAAATTCATTGAATATCATAGGTTATCTCCAGCATGCGTTCTTTTAATATTCTATAGACAATCTTGCAAGTTTAGAGAGACTACTTTAAACTTACTGTTT
>VWZT01011431.1:870097-997481 GCA_013397055.1 Pachycephala philippinensis | reverse complement strand
AGATATTAAGATATTTTCAAAGGCTTTCCATCCTGGTTAAATTATTTTTGTAATATGTCAAAGCAACCCATGCCTTTGTCCAAATCAGGAGATATGTTCGTGATCAAGAATTTCTCCTGGAATGTCATTTGCTCTGCAAGTTTCAACATTTCTGTTACTGAAGAGTGAGGTTGCTCATGAAGATCCATCACCACCAACCAATGCAGAGAATGGTGGTGCCACAATCCCATGTGATGCCTGGACAGCTGATGCCCCAAGATGATTTGGTGCTCAGGGATAACCCATCCCTCAGCTGCATCACTGCTCCACAGCCCATTGCTGACATCCAAACCCACGCAGAGCCAGTGACAGGCTCCAGGCTGGGCCAATGGAAACATAGTGCTGAATCCTTCAAAATATGTAAGACTTTAAAATCCAATCTTATTTCAAGCACAAAGAAACCAAAGCCTATCTAGTATGGAAATTCCATATCTATACGTATTAATGTAAGCTGATGGAAAAAGTGAAGGAGAAAATTTAACAGAGCAGAAAGAGGTTGTTTTTAGCTTTTACAGAACCGACCATATGCAGCTTAATTATAGACAATAATGTGCATTTCATGCAAAACCAAAGCAGTTTAGGCATCCTTAACACTGGAGAGTAAGCCCTGGCAACTTCTGAAAAGAAATTCTGCCACTGTCATTCTGCTTACAAGTGATCTTGTGCTAACAGCACAGTCTGGTTTACTCTCTTGTAAACTGCTTCTCTTTTGTATGCAAATTCTTGAAACCATTTAAAACGTGAAGAAACTCAGTCATTTGTTTTAAAGAGACTTCAAGGAGACCAGATCTGGGAAGCAATGAGGAGTTTGTTTGTTGGGATTCTGGTTGATATGATTTCAACACTTTGGCTTTCCTCATCAGCAAATGATTATCTGATTAAATCATTAAATATAAAACAGGTTAAAAATTAAGTTAATTTCAACACATTTATTTGAAAGTTTGGACTATGTAAAATGGGACAGGAAATATTTATCAGGAGTACTAAAGAGAGTGCTTGAAAAAAGGTAATGTATATTTTGCAATAAGATTTTCAAACAGCCTTATTAAATGGATCTATGTTGGTTTATGCAAGGCAAGATGCTGGATTGCTGTCTTTCATCCATCTTTTTAGAGACCTCTTAAGAAACAAGTAAACAAGGAAACAATTAGATGCTTTCTCATTATAGCATTGTGCTACTATTATAATAGTTATGCTTGACAAGGCACTTCCATTATTGCTTTCTATTGTCAGCTGCCACTAACTTTCTGAAACAATTATTCTTTCAGCTGAAATTTCTCTTGCTTGTTCTTAATCTTAGAGGTGGATTGTTTTGTAAAGTTTATAAAATTACTTTTGGCTGTTTTTCTGAAATACCAAAGCATGAAAAATTGGTAAGTTTTACCAGTTACTGTATTTTTTCTTTATATCCTAAGTTCTTCTGGACAGGGATTTTATGTTCAGTATATTTTATTGCAATAGAACTAGACTGCAGCAATGATACTACATAAATAAAAGCTACCTAATTTTTCACAAGCTTTCATTAATGATTTGGTAAGTCAAGCATATTTCTGTTTAACACTTCAGGGGCTATGGATTTTAAGAAGTGTTAGTTTGTTTACAAAACTCTATGTTGTGTGCAAATAAGAATAATGGCCCGGATTCTCAGCTGAAAAGTACTTCATGAAACTCAGTGTGGAATAAGACTCTCTTCACTTGGTATATTTATTGTCCCTGGGTCAAGGCTGTTCTCATGTGTTCAATTACCTGTCATTTATGGTGATAACTGTGGATTCACAGTGTGAATGAACTTCTTTGTAAGCAGTGTTGTTGGAACTTCAGCTATGAGGTGGCCTAAAATACGTGTTTGAACTTTGCTGGATTTATAGCAGACGAAAATCTTGTCTTGTGCATGTCTAGCAAGCCTCACTCAGAAATCTCACACCTTCCCCTCCATTCACATCTTTCAGCAGTGGGACAATTTTTGTAGTCAGAGGCTTTCCGTGCCCCTAAACTTGTCCTCCTGAAGCACCTTCTGCAGCCTTAGTTCTACCTGTCTTGTATTGCTCAATTCCTTTCTGTTATCTACCTCACCATGACTTTTCCATGACTCAGCTTTTTCTTCTCTGTCATTACTCGGTTCTGTGAAATACAGCTTGAGGTTTTCCAAGCCACTCCCTTTCCCATCTTCATTTGGTCTGTCTCTTCCCTTCTGTATAATGTCTTCTTTACTAATAGCAGTTTCTTTTTCTTGCAGTTTAATCCATTTGCTACTACTAGGAGACTGTTATCTAATTTTTGTGATGCCTAGAAACTGTTTAATTCAAGTATGGACAGTAGGAACAAATTTATTCTTCTGCCAAGGTTATTGGCTTCATATTCAAGATGAGATCCATTTATTTTCCAGAGAACTGTCATTAGTCTCCTAGTAACTGCCTGCTCTTTGTTCCAAGAGGGAAAGTTAAAATCTTTATGTAGGAAGGTAGATGGTGTTTCTCCACTGGTACATTGTATGCCTTCCTTACCTTCTCTTTTCTTTCGCTCCATTCTTTTATTTTTTCGTATATATCCACAATCACTTGATGTGTCCCTTACCAACTTTTTAAATCACTGGCAAATGTCAAGCACATTAAGAAAAGAAATGAGAATCCGAAACTAAATACTAACAACTTCTATGACAGCAAATAAACCAAGAGGGGTAAGAACTCTGTGTGGCTTTGCCTGAGTGGAAAGGTTACCGTAGAAGATACATATAGAAAGAAATCTCTTGCAAAGTCTGCTTTGGACAATAAGTGTAAATGTGAGCTCTCTCTTTGATGTCATTATCAACCTTAAAAAGATTCAAATACGAGTAAACATCAAGTCCCATACCCACAGATCTTTCCAGATTTTTTCAATTGTATTTGAAACACTTCATGATCTGCTCCTGCAACTTTAGCAATGGGAATTTTGGGGGTACAGTTGGCGTGGGACACCGCTCTGTTTGAAGACAAATACACGTGAATTAGAGCTCAGACAGAGGTTGAAAATTTGCCTGTCTAGATGATAATGAGGAGAATTTCAAGTGTGGAAGCAAAGAAGAAGTTCATCACATGGAGCCATTATACTCTATTTGAGTTGAACGCTGTGAATGCAACAGAACATTAAAAAAAGAATTCATCCACAGGTGTGGATGTGCATGCAAGTTTCCTGGAAGAGTATTCTTCCTAAGGAGAGATTGCTCAGGATCCAATTACTTTAATGTCTCTTATCCTCACTTGTCATGCAAAACACCTGCTAATAACACAGCGATAATATCACTCTCAAGGACACCGTCGTATTAAGGGTGAAGAACATGTATATATTTATGAGACGTAGATACCTTTTCATGTGATAGTGTTCCACCAGGGCTATATTCATCTCTATTAGCTTTGAAGGCTAATTCAGTAGCAATTTTTTCACCATTATGGCTACTTCAAAGGTGCCAGAAGTAGATGTTTTTAAGACAGAGATTTTAAAGGTAATTTAAGCACCTGTGTGGCATCATTAAAAACACAGTGAAATCCCTTTTTTCATAATTAATTAATTTTTGAATACATTTAATGCAATATTTTGATGTTGTTGGGTTGTGTTGTTGGTAAATACCACGTTTCGTATCTCTTATTAGAGAAACATGCATCGGACCTTGAGAGCTTACAAATGTGAGGGGAAATACAGTATGTTTAGGGTGGAATAGCTATTCAGCAAAGGCTAGTCTTCTTTACCTTCTCGTGGGGATTTTAGAAGTGCATTACCCTAATCTGAAAAAAAAGACACCTTTGCTTTGTAATAATAAGGTCTAACAGGGCATTATTGTTATCACACTCTAAATTTATACTGTGATGATTTTATATTAGCTTCTTTAGTATCCTTGTGTATGCAAGCCCTGTATGGGAACATGATTTTGGAAGCATGACTCTCTCTTTTTGTAGATAACAGCAAAACTGTGATTTGGGGAAATGAATTTAAATTGAAAATATTTGGAAGCATGTTTAAAAACTATATATAAATAGAAGTTAAATAATATACTTTATGAGTAACACTTCTGAAATATAAGCAATGATTCACCAGTGGCATTATAATAATTAAAGCTAATACTACTGCAGATAAGCAAAGAGAGAAAAATCAATCACTTTTTTTTTTTAAAGTGCTCTGTGACTGTCAAGGAACACCAGTGTTTGTGTAGGATTTCTGAAGTAAATTTCCAGTTGGAATCTGCAATTTAGGCTCTTGTTTCTGCTTTAAGACATTTTCTTTCAGTGCCCCTCACTTAAATTCCTGCCCTTCCTTCCACCACTTATTTACTATGACCTGGATTTTAATAGTGGGAGAACTATAACCTCACTGTTTTCAGATTACCTGAAACTGAGATCATGTTTACTAGCTAATAAATCCTCCCTCTCGTTGCTAATATTGTGTGGCCACATGGTGCCTTAGAACATCTTAGTCAAAACACATAAAGGGTAAAAAAGTACAGACCTTTCCATGAAGGTTCACTACCAGAAAGGTCTTTGGCCTCCGAGTCTGTGAGCTGTTTGGCTTTCCTGTCCTTGAAGAACGTTCCCAGAGCAGGGAGGGTGCTCACAGGAAGCAGCAGGAACAGAAACAATGGGCTGAAGCACAGCTGGGAGGTTTGGTGCTGAAGGGCAAATTAACATGGAAAAACTAAAGGGCACTATGATAGGATGGGACATTGGCACTTCAATAAACTAAATCATCACATATATGGGATTTCCTATTATTTGGCCTTTCTGAGTGGAGCGACTTTTTCCAAAGACATGTAAACAGCGTTTCAGAGATGGATACTATTAATGAAACCTAATTAAATACCAGTGTATAGCATAACTTAACGTAGGCACACTGGATGAATTTCAGATATTTGTAAGACAGGAGTAAAGATGCACCTATGCAAAACTTTTCCAGGAATCTTTCAGCAGTAGATTCTGCACAGACTGTTTCATACATGTCTGTGCATCTTCAAATACTAACCAAAAATTCTCCACTATACATGCTGGGGCAGGAATGACACACATTGCCTTGATTTCTAGTGTTATAATTCTATTCAGATGTTTTCACATTATTACATTTATGTTACCATTGCTTTCATATTTTGAATGTAAATTTCTATGCTCCGATTTTTAGTGAATATGGTGTACATTGAACTTCTTGTATAGGCTTTCATGAGGTAGGGACCATTAGTATGTGGTTCTATAACTCAATCCTAAAGCACATGAAATATGTCAGGGCAAAAAACCCCTTTTTGTGTGCATTCACTCAAATTATTTTACGTCTATGGGTGTTTGAATGTTGATGGGAGTAAGCTGGGACTCCTTGTTTCTGTTTAGTCTGGAGTAAACAAATTTCCTGCTTCCTCTTTTTGCAAGTACCACCAATCTATTTACATCAATCATGGTTAAGCAATTGGATACATGTGTATCTACATTACATTCTGCATATACTACAATCATTAGAGAAATATTTTAGCACAAAATAGAGCAGATTATGAATGCTTTTTCATTAGAATCTCAAAGTGGGAATTTAGACATAATTATGTTTTGTACTATCAGTAACACACAATTGTATCACTTAACTACAGACTAAATTTTAAAGTGAAGGAAAATCAGCGCTATCACAATTTATGATGGGAATATGAAGTAGTCAGCAAGTCCATACAAGAACACATAGCTAAGGCAAGCAGCTGCTTTTCATACATGAGCAAAGAGTGGCAAGTATTGCTATACTCCAATACCAATTAGTTTACTCCTAAATTATTTCAGAATCATAGAATCACCATGGTTGGAAGAGACCTTAAAGATCTTCAAGTCCAGCTGTCAACCAGCACCCCCACTAGTTCTGATAAAAACTCAACACTTTTGAACAGACAACTGAATTCTTTTTCAAGCCCACATTAGAAGTGGCAAATAGTACATATGTTCTACATTTTAAAGTCAATCTTCTTGCTAATAATGAAACAAGTTAGTCTTGACACATGTCATGCAGTCTTTTATCAAAAGTGTGGGAGGTAAGTAAGGGAACTACAACTGCACAGAGGAAAATCTGTCATACTCAGTAACCTGAGACTATGTTTTCTAGCTATAAGGCTAGTAAGGAGATTAATTACTCTTCTGCTTCCTGAACTAATCAACCTAGAAGAGATTTCTTAGAACAGACAGTAGAAGAGAGTGATCCATTCAGTTTTCTTCCAGTAACCTTGTCCAAAAATCCTGACTGTAGAGTCAAAACTTGGCAAGAGGTGTACAGGACCACATAGAATTGAAAACCACACAAGACCATTGTGACATTTATTATACTTGAGAGAATACACAACCTCTATCTGAACCTCATTGAAGGGGAACAAATACTGTTTGCAATAATATGAACCAAGTTTCCCAAACATCAGGGTGTATAGAGATACAATCAAAGCCAACAAAACATCCCATGAAAAAGTGCTTTTAATATTTCAGTTCTAGGCCTCGTTGCCATTTCTGTTCTGATTTTACAACAGGAAGAGTAAATGCCAATAACTGTAGGAGTGAATAAAGTCATTTATTAAATGTACATGCATGTTCACATGGGAATGGGGTATCTTGTCCAGTAAAGGAAATTAAATAGCACTAGAAATTTATTACAAAAGTAGTTATTGTGCTTCTGTCTACTGAACTGTCTGAAGGTTTGAAAAGCTATGTTTTGTTTATAACTTTCCAAAGGTGCCTGAATCTTTTCATGTCATGTGAGCATCACGTATACATGTAGGTCAAAATTTCCTTTATCATCACCAACACAGTGTTGAGTGTGAGTTGGCTGTTTGCCTATGCTTTACATTACCTTCATTTCAATAGAATATGGTTGAATTCTGCAGTCACACAGGTGAAGAATAGCTGTGACCTTTGAGCCCCGAGTCCTGTTCTGCTGAAACATCCTTCTCTTAGCAGTTCTCACGTGCTCCTCCTATTAACCCTGCCCACGGCAAACCTGTGGGCATGGCTGGAAGGATGGGCTCCTATATTTACTTCATGGCTTAGCCAAGAAGAGGAGTTTTCTCTTGGTTATCTGCCTTTGACATAGAAGAAAGACTGTGAGATTCTGTGGTTGATATTTCCAACATTCATCTCCTAACTCAGATGATTATGGACTATTACTATTCAGTGAATGCAATCATGAGGCTGTATGATGCACTGTTACCCTTTATCTGTTAGATTAACATGTACTGAAAAACATCTACATGACACAGGCAGGACTTTCATTTAGAGACACAGAATTCTACTCTCCTTATAATTTTTTTAAAATATAAATTGAAGACAGAACTAGTTCTTCCCATGATTACATAAATTCCATGTAACTGTATTACTAGAGGCCTTTGAAACCGTGCTTTCACATGATCAGCCTCACATCCTGATTGTTCCATGTCTTGAGGACAGGAATCTGAAGAATAACAGAGATTGCAACATCTTGGGTAAGTTGACCGCAAAATTCTCTTCGAGAGAAATTAGAGCACAGTTATTCTAAATTCCTAAATTATGAGTTTTGCAATTAAAATAGGAACTCACCTTCAATTATGATATTAAAAATCTGGAGTGCTAAGAAACATTTGATATTCATTCCTTATCTGTATTGTCTCAGAAGATAGTGTGAAAATGTGCCATTTGCTAACACTAATTGTACAGACTTGAGCTGTCCTACAGCTTTAGGAGACCTCTCCTCAGTAACTAATGATCCTTGTCAGTCGCTTCCAATGCGGCATGTTCTGTGATTCTTCTGTGAATTAAATAAATAAATAAATTAATTAATCAATCAGTCATTGTCTACTAGAGTCAGGTACAATATGCCAAAATACCTCTTTTACTTAAGCAAAATAAAAGCAGTGTAAAGATTAGATAAGTCTTGATCGGGAGGATCACATCTTAGCATCAAAGATGACTTTTCAGTGACCAACCACGGTTGCAGGACCATAGCAGCTCCAGGCTATAAATACAGTTTTAGCTTATCCAAATAATTTATTTTTCCATTACCCTATAGTACAGTGACTTTTTGGTCTGTATTTTGTAAAAGTTCTTGTGATGTTAATACTTGTCTTGGAACGAGGTTTGATAGCTTGTGGATAGAACCAGTATTTAAGTTTTACTATATATGGTCGATTTTTGCCATACTAGACAACTCTATGCCTTGCTCCTGTTTTTCTGATTATGTTTTATTTTTATTCTAGCATCAATAAATGCCTTATATTCTGAACTGTCGTTAAGTCTTTTAACAGGTAAGTTTACAGAAATAGGAGTATCAGAAATATTATGAAGGACTACTAAAAATCTTTGTGAATTACAAGCCTGTATAAAAAAGGATGTAAGGTATTTTGGTGCTATGTCAAAAAGATGTATTACCCTTAGAAGCAATAATTCTTCTAACCGTTTATACAAAATTTATCTTTTTTTTTTTTTTTTTTTTTTTTTTTTTTTTTTTTNAGAAATTAGAGCACAGTTATTCTAAATTCCTAAATTATGAGTTTTGCAATTAAAATAGGAACTCACCTTCAATTATGATATTAAAAATCTGGAGTGCTAAGAAACATTTGATATTCATTCCTTATCTGTATTGTCTCAGAAGATAGTGTGAAAATGTGCGAGTGGAGTCCTTCGATGACAAAGAATATAGACCGAATGAATAGAGATTTATATTACCTTAACTAGTGATTAATGAGAAGTCAGTGTCTGAGCTTGGTAACTAAGACAAGTCCTTAATTAAACAACAGGTTAGCTAACACATCAGAAGAAAGAGGCTGTGTGAAAGAATGAACCCATGCTTTCAGTATGGCTGATTAACATGCATCCAGCTGATTGACAAAATATTTATTGGAAGGCTTCAGGAGTATTTCAATTCAGCCAAAGCCTTAAAGGGACAGGTTTCCTTACAAGGATGGTTGGAAGAATATCGACATTTGACCATATGTATCTTTCTATACTATTTAGATATTTGCTGAATATCTAATATGCCTCACATAAATTAAAATTGTATAAATGTATGGCTGCAAAATCCTAGCATTTTAGAAACTGATTTATATATTTGTTTATTGTTCATTTTTCTTTTGCTCTGTCCAGCTTTGCCTATGTCAGTTTATACAAATCAGATTTCCCTTATTTTTCAGCAACAACAAAATCATTAGCAAGTCTTATAATATAAAGTTGTTTTCTGTTGCTGTCGTTATTGGTGATGAGGTATGAAACATTTCCAGTGAACCTAAAATGCCAAGAGCAGCAAACAGCTTAGTTAGATTTTTTTTCAAGCTGGACTACTGTAATTCTCTCTCAACTGCTGGTCTCCCCATGGGCAAATACAACACCTACTAGTTGTGCAAAATTCTGCCCTTTTTTTTTTTTTTCTCACAGAGAGTCTCACTAGAAATTGTCACTTGCAAATTTAATCTGCTCTGTTTTATTCAAAGTCCATAATTTGCAAACAGATTTTTACTAGCATATGCCTGAGGTCTGTTCCCAAAACTAGATAGCTGACCCTGCATTGTGAATATTGCATTTTATCCTCAGGTTACTTGTTCTCACACAGTCATTTTATTTTCTTCTTCCACTTAACTCCTCTTGGTTATCTCTGTTCAACTGATGAAAGATGTAAAATAGATAGAAAACCATTAGAAGATAATGCCCAAGCTTTCAATGAGAAATCTGTTCTACAGTCTCAGAAACATGCTACATGTGGATTGTAGACATTGCAACTGTAGTTGGGAATGCTTTTCAGTTGTTTTTAGTTACTGTCCTAGGACCTTCCTCTAACACCATATTGAGCTAGGGATATAAACTAAGAATTAATTGCAAGTGTTATATCCCTGTTTCATTTTAAGCTTAAGGTAGATGAATTTCTATTGGATATTTGCATCATGTAAAGGCAGAGGTTGCTGGTTGCATGCAATATCTGAAGAAGTTTAAAGGAGTTATCTTGGGAGCTGCCAGCAAGGTACTTCTGCTGAGCTTCACTCTGGCTAGTGATGTGAAGGTGTTTTCAGCCTTTGGAGGCCTGGGGAGACAGCCGTGACGCAGCCTGAACTCTGGGCTGATCATAGATGACCCCTGGGTACCCAGCTGGCTTGGCACCATCTCTGGCACGTCTACATGAATTCTGCCTAGAAAAAGTGTGATGGAGACCCACCCTTGCTTCAGTACCAGCCAGGCTGAGTAAATGGTCTGAGCATGAGTTGGTGTTCTACCTCAGGAAGGAAAACAGGTTTGGTTGTCTTGCTCATTCACATGGAAGGAAATATTATTAAGGACATCATTCAAGTAGAAAACTGGACTAGTGAACGATTTAAAAAAACATGTTTTCTGTATAGATAGATTAAAAATGTCAAGTCTTGATCAGTTGCTTGGATATCTATGACTGTATCCATGAGTCCAAGACATCGTCTGTTAGGCTCAGATAAGAACACAAATTTTTTTTATTGGCTGGCATAGTTTAAATTTGCAACCTTTTTCTCCCTTTAATTCAAAGGGTAAAATACTTGCATTACTCCCAGAGGGTAAAAATCTCTGTAAAATTTGCAAACCTAAAGTAAATTTCAAACATATGTTTTCTGAACTCATTACACTGTTCTCTGGTAACTGGGCTCATAGCACATTTCTTTTTCAAACCAGACAAATGGGACTCCATTTATAAATATTTTGTTTGAGAGTGTAAATCTTGAAGATTAAAAAAAGAAAAACAAACCCGCCAAAGGAAGTGTACAGACCAGCATTGTCCCAGCTGAGCTATAAAAAACGGTCCTTCAAATATTTGAATCTGGAAATATGCATGTTTCTGCAAACCTCCCTTTCCTCACCCCTGTTCTTTCCTTACCCCCTCCTCTCTGCTAGGTTTTATAAATCCAAAAGCCAAATATTCCATTTATGTAATGAGCTTCATACGCAAAAGGTAAGAAATTGCCCTTTGAGATATATAATTGATAAAAAAGTGCTTGAAAAATTTATTGGGGAAAAAATTAATATATTACCTGTTTGCTGTTTATTATCTGCATTTTGTGCCATTTTCGTTTTCACTGTATGTCCATTTCATCACTTATGACACGAAGAGATTGTTTTTTTACTCTGAAAAAACCCCCAACCAATGGGAGGGAGCTCATTTTGAAGTAATTGGTTGAAATCTAGTAATGAAAACAGGGAAATGGTTTTGATTTTCATTATTTTTAAGGTCATTCCCAGGTCACATTTGACACAGATTCAATGTTCATATAAATTTAATAAATTCTGTAAAGGAAATTCAAGTAACAGCTGTGAAAAAAATGTGATTAATAGGAGCCAAAATAAGTGTCACTTTGAAATTTGCCAACTGCTGATGGATAGTTAAATGAATAAAACTATAATGTCTCTACCAACTTTCAAGAGCAGAAAGCCCTGGGAAATCAGTCACTTAAGTGATAGAAACTTTGCATGCTAGCAAAGCTGTAACAGTTACACTGTTCATTTTATATCAGATTTCTTACTCAGGGTTTAAATCATACTGTGAGTTATTTCATCACACTCCTGGTCTTTTGATAACAGTATAGTGATAAAGTTATGTTAAATAGCTCTTTTACCTCAGTAACTGATTCTCCAAAAATACTTCAACTACACTCCTTAACCTATGGATTCAAAGGAGGTATTAATCTTCTTATAACGCTATTCAGCCTTCACCTTAAAAAAAAAAATCCCTTAAGCATGTTTTCTACATTTCCAGGTGCCTCTGTGCTGTGGTGTGCTGGTATCCAGGAACCAGAAGCAGGGATTTTGGCATCCCCAAAGCTGAATCCCCAACCTGGATGACAGTGAGGACCTGAGTGGCACATGGTCCACCACTGTTATAGGCACAATCTGCATAAAGACACTTAATATCAACCTGACTTGTATGAGAGAGAAACAACTACGTTGTTATAATGTTTCATGTGCAACTGTAATTATATCCTTTTGTTTGTATAAGTCTAACCTTTAAAAAATGTTGTATCAGTATATTTAAAATAGCAAGATGCCTCCTCACCAGTTTAAGAGCTCTTCGGCTATAGTTTAGATGTAGTAAAATATTCTGAGCCATTCAGAATTAAGAGAAATTTCAAAGAGAAACTAGAAGAAATTTCAGTGCTTCAGAGGATTTGGACTGAAGAATTAAAGCTCTAGTACTGTGGCCTCTACATTAATCCTCTCCAGATATATTGCTTAAAAACTTGTTAAATTGGTTGTAGGTGAATAGAAAAGCAGAAGCAAAAAGCAATGGTGAGTGGTTGAGGACGTTGCTGTAATAAAAATAGCGTGTATAGCAGTAAAAACTGTTTGAATTTAATTTCTGTGTGTTTTATTACTTTTGTGGTTATCAACTGTTATAAGCTGCTAGATACTGTTTAGAAGTGTATCATGTGATTGACACTTGTCAAGATATTAAAAACCATTCAGCTGCAGATGAACGATCCTTAATTCCACTAATGTTAATATATGTGTGTGCAAACTGTAGTGACCCCAGTATGCTTTTCTCAAAGAGTCAATAATGTTACCAGAAGTACCCTCAGGGCCCCAACATGTGTTTATGATATGCATACTTCTAGCTAAAATCAGCATCTGAATTACTGAAATATGCTGCATTATATCCTCAGATAATGTAAATCAGCATAACTCCACTAAAGTCAACCTGGGAAAGCTGATTTGCAGCAGTAGAAGACCCAACTTGCTGCAGTTTTCCTGTTGCATTCTGCTTATTAACCCATTGGTACATCATATTTTGTCTTTATCTTCAGAAGCAGATTCTTCAGAGACTGAATGGACTTGTACCCATGAAAAGGAAAATCAGAAAGCTTAAAGAGTAATTGACTGGCTTCACAAGATGAGTAGGAGAGGTCAGTAAGGCTCCATGAGTAGCAGCAGACAGTACAGCCCAGCAGGAGAGGGTTGGAGAACAAAACTCCTGAATTTGTTTCAGTGTGCTGTTTTGGAGCAGGTCTAATCTGATATTGTGAACTGAGTGAGCATGTGAATCACATTCATGCTATCTTGGATTATCTCTTCCAGTTGATTTGCCCTTGAAAGAAACCCAGTTTGTGCATCCTGAGACTGCTCTGAGAAGTGAACCAAAGCGCAGTGACTGGGACTGAGGGAGATCTGTGCTTCCTAAGCTCTTGAACAAGTCAAACTAAAATGTCAGTGTAGATTCGCTCAAAACCCCCAGTCACTGCTTTTTTTTCCATTTTTCTTTATTCTTCCCTTCTCTCTGTTTTATTATCATGATTTAATAAAACACAATTGTACTACATTTAGAATGACAGCTGACTCCATCAGGGACTTGACCCTGTCCTCTTAGAATTGCAATATTCACCATGATATAAGTGGAAGCTGATATGACTCTGAAAGGAACCTAGGACTACACAGAGGGATTGTTTGCTGCAGGAGCTCATATCAGTATGTTTGTGGCTTGACAGAATCTGTTCTTTTTACCTTATAGAAATACTAGCTGTCTTTGCTATACCATTTAAAAACGTGTTAGCTGTGATCTGTCTCAGATATGATGAATTTATGGATGAAGAGACTGGAATGTATGAAATTTTTCAATGAAAGTGCACTCAACATGACGGAAAAGCATTTGATAGTTGGGCATAATATATAGTCATCTCCTTATAGTTTTCTCTAATTTGGGTTTCAGATCCTTGTAAAAAAATATCAGATGCTTAGCTGAAAAAGCTTTCTTTTTCTGCAAAGGAGGTACTGCACACAGTGTGTTCTTTGAGAGCTACTTACCCCTCTGAGGAGAGCATCTTAGCAGTGGAATATATTGGTATGATTAAATTGTACCAACAGTGATGGCTGGGGACTATGTACACTTATTTGGAGTACCACTGGAGATGCTGGTCTGGAGAAGAACTATGACACATGTATTCTTCTGGGCAAACCATCTGGGCATTTACCCAGCTGCTTCGGTGAGTTTGAGAGCTCATAGGAGGCTTGACACTGTTGTGGCCAGTAGTACAAGCACTACTAACATTATTTGCAATATCTTAATTAGTGTGATTACACTAATTCAGGCTTTCCAAAGTGACCTGTCCCACCTGGCCTGCGTCTGTACGGTTCGGAGTGGCCACAAAATGATACAATTAGTGCCCTGTCCAAGTCTTACCTGAGCATCTTATCTCAATATTTGCAGTGCTGACAGCATGAGACAGCCTTGTCTGTGGGCTGGCAAGACCTATCTCCATGTCTGAGCCTGCAGCTGAAGCTATCACACTCTTGGACATTGACTGCAGCGTATCCATAACCTGTGTCTCTTCGATTGTAGAAGAGAAAAGGGAAAAACCACCACACTTTTTGTGTCATTTCACATGTCCAACTCATTATTATGAAATGATGTCTCTTAATTAGTTTTGCTTTTTTTGAACTAAACCTGCTTGACAACTACTCATTTAATTTTCTGCGGAAACCAAAGTAATAATGCTTTTGGCTCCTGTTATGCTGTACTCTTCTGAAGTTATACTATTGTAAAACTTCTTAAAAGTCTCAAAAGTATGCAATAAGTGAACTAAGTGACTGCACAATAGTTGATTCTAAGATAAAATACACTCTGTTTTTATCTGCCTATGAAAAGTGCACTCAAATTTATTAGGAGAAACATCAAAGCAGAGATGGACTGAATTAGATTTTACATATCAATAGATATCAGCTAATAGCATTTTTCTTCAACCTATTTTCCTATTGAATTCAATGTCAATGGGATCAGGATTTGGTTGAATTTCCCTCTTTAATCTATTCATTGCAAATCATACAGATGACAAAGGAATTTGCATGTCCATGCACAGTGGCCCATGTTATAGTAGAAGACTGAATGATTGTTGCGTTTTGGCTAAATGCATTGTCTGGGCGAGATCATGCCAAATGCAAAGCGAAAGTATAACTGAGAACACTGTGAATAGGATTTTCAAATGGCCACTCACAATGTGGCTTCATCCTCCAAGTTCAATTATATGGTGGTTTGAAATGTCGTAGACATATATTAAATGCAGTCAAATTTAAAAGATGTAGTTCTTTACACGGACATAAATATGCATTTTATAAAGGGAATCATCTTTTGTCCTCTTTGGTCTCCTGACAATTATCTTGGAGATTCTGAGAGTTTCCCACAAAGCAGAGCTTCTCATAGGCTCTGAGTTTGCAAAGCATTCAAATGTTTTACTGAACTGAAGATTTCAGAGGAAACTTCGAACTATTGGAATTGTGGTGGTCAGAGAGTGGTGAAAGCAAGAAAGGTTTTTCATAATGTAACCTTGATACAAAAGCTGCAGTGCAAGAACCTACACTCGTATCTAGGTGTTTGAAGCTCATACAAGGTACGAAAGAGTGACCCATAAAATAAGTGAACCCGTGTCCATGTGGTCTTGCCCAAGAGATGGCAGACTGCATGGGGTTTATAAATCTAATTATAGTGTAAATAACCACTTGGGTCTGATATTGCCATCAGCATGTTTTATAATATAAGCATTTGTAAATAATAAATGTTTTAGATCCTATCAGGTTTAGATTTATCACCAGTCCCATTGTCTGCAGTGTAGGCTGTTGAGAGAATTGGTAAAGCTGCATTAATAGTGGTGTTTCATATTGAGTGCTCTTCCAAAGTCTCCTTTTATCATACTCTAAAAATCATTCCCTTGTTTAACAAAGATAGTACCAGTGCTCTTTTATTCTGTTCAATTATGTGGAGCACATTTTTTTTTTCCCCTCCTTTTTTTCCAAGGGGGTTAATCTTCAGGGATGAAACAGATTACCAGCTTTTGAAGCAATTTAAGTAGAATCTCCAGAAACAAAGCCAGGACAAATAATTATTGGCAGTTCGCAGAAGGTATTCTGTGCCCACAGCTCTGCAGGATGCCATTAAAGTCAGTTCACTTGCCTTAATGGGAAACACCTGTAATCTGGAACACAAGAGGAAAAATCAAACTAACCGTGCTGGAGACATTGAAAATAAACTGAAAATAAAATCTTCCCTCGTGTCCTCCTCTTGTTCCTTCTTTCATCTGCACTCTTGAGTCCCCAGACTATCACTGGTATCCCTCCCTTCTTTTAAAACAGAAATGAAAGCCTGTCTTGAAAATTATATTCCTAGACACTGAAGGATATGAAGCAATTTCAGTTGCAATACTAGCTCAGAAGAAAACTTAAAACAAACAAAAACAAGATTCATAAAAGTTCGGTTGGAACTAGCTATTAACGTGAATGCAAACCATCTGAAAATGTTTCTCATAAATAATGGCTTAAATCATTAAAAATATGTTGGTCTCTAAAATTCCAAGATTTTTTGTTTTTCTATTGCTCCCTGAAAATATGCTTTGGGCAATGCATTTCACTGGCTATTTTAACAGGTTACTGATAAGTAATAGGTGAGAAATATGCCCTCAGTATTCACACACAACACAAATTTATGTAATTTTCATAATTTCATTTGGAAAACCCAACTGCATAACAATCATATTTAAGTGGAAATATAGAGTTCTGTCACTAGATTGGAAAGTAATTCACATAATGTCACAGTTTGAATGCGAAAGGCTAGCAGAAATTCAGGAACAAATTTTAATCGAGGCAGTCCCTGGTGAAAAATGAACATGCAGGTTTTTTGGCTGTTTTTATTAACGTGTTCATGAAAAATTTTGATCTTTTCCTTCTCTCTGTTACTTTTAATTTTATCTTTTCGACAAAAATATAAGGAATAAGAAATCAGAGAGAATAAAATTTGGTTTTAAACATTTGCTGTTACAGAGAAGAGGCCATGACATGGGAAGATGTTGAAAGAAGCCAATTCCTCAGCTCCAAATTTTTAGAGGTCTAAAAATACACCAGACTGTGAGAACTACCAGCTACATTTGCAAAGTTTAAAAATGTCACAGCACATAAAAATACATCTTTTCTACCTTAAAGACTGGTGGATGTTGTGTTAGCTTCAGAGTAAAGCTGCTGTGGTAACCTGAAACTTTGAATATGCATTCACAGCATAGAAATAATATGAAAACTGGCTTTCATCTGACTTTTCATGTATCCAGGAAACAGATTTATTCCACTTTTTTAAATACTAAAAGGAACTGTTTCTGGCTTCAGAAATTGTTTTAATCAATCTTTCCCTATCCAAGGTGACCGTATCATTGTATTGATAGCTTAAAAAACCCCAAACAATAAATCTGAAAGATAACCAGCACAAGACTGGCATGAACAGGGAAACTAATTCTTAAATACATAAAGATACCCAAATTCCAAAGAATATAGGGATCCCTGAAGGTATCCTGTGCAGCTGGAATGCCTTGTAGTCAAAGGGATTTCCTTTTCGGTATTATTCACTGTACCTCATTGTTGAAAGAATTTTCCTTTTATTATAGGGCCACAAACAAAGGGATCACTGTTCCACGTTGGTCTTTTATAGAGCTTTGAGCTTTTTTAGGTCAGAAGGCAGGCTGCAGGGTAGCTTGTTCGTTGTCTGATACACCCCATCCTGTCCGGGGAGCTGATGCCGGGATGTTCCAGGATACCTGACACTACTACATCCTCAGCCTCGTGGTGTCTTGTACATCATGCCCTGAGGTTGCTTTGGCTTGCCTTTTCCTCCCTGTCCCCCCAGCCAGCACAGGAGCTGAACTGGTTAACAGGATAACACTGCTGCCCATAACTAATAGAGAAAACCCCACTCAAATAGAGAAATGGGGCTTTGTGTGAATGCAATCATTCTCTGCGTCATGCAGCTCCCCCTCACCCCTTTCCCTCTTCATCCCACCTCTCCTGTGTCCCTACCCACAGCGATCTAACCGGGAACTGCAATGCCTGCAGGGAGAGTAGATGAAAAGTATCTTTCCCACATCGGGTACCAGCAGCCTGATCTACAGGAATGTCACAAAAGTACACTTCAAAGAGGTAAGGACTGTTCTGGGACAGCCCTCTGCGCTTGGTGGGCCAGCCTGAATGCAGTAACCAGCCAATTAACTACATATTCCATGAGGATTTATATGGACCTTGGCATGGAGTAGTGAGACAAGTTTGGGAAGTGAAGAATGTGTCCTATAGAAATCTGTTTAACTCAATAGCAACATTTCAAGTCTTGCTGTGGTGAAGTTTGTTTTGTTTCAGGCAAAACCTGATGCTGCTTTGCAAGCTTTGTGGGGGGCTGTGGCAGGTTGGGTTAGGTCTCCTAGCTTATCATCAACACTCCTATTCCATTAGGTGTCCCATGTTTGCAATGTCCACATGGTCCAAAAGAAAAAGCAAATGTCTGGGACTGCTCTAAGGCCACAGAACACCAACACCTGGTTTCTGGGAGCTGCCTCAGGAATCAGATATTTGCTTTCCCTTTACTTCTGTGGAAATGTTTTGTCTTGGACATTAAACAAAGTCTTTGTTAAGCAAAAGGTTAATGCTGCTTTCACCCTGAAATGTTTCCTTAATGTTTAAAAATCACTTTTCCTCTAACATCAGCACATACACAAATCAGTGGAGGGTTCTGCCTGTAGGTGGTCTCCAGGGATATTGCCTTTGAGAAAACAGTCTCATGGATGGAGCCAACAAACTCCTTGAGAGCACCTTAATCTTCGATTCTAACCATTCTATTCTGTGCATGTGTTCAGGTGCCCGGATATAAAGGGCAAGCATGTTCTTTGTGCCCTTTGGGGCTTCCAAATATGGCCCAAAGATCCTGGAGAAAATGATGGAAAAAGAGTGTAACTTAGAAGCCAGATCCCGTGATGAAGTCCATCTCTGTTTGCTACTAACACTATCAGTTTATGACCCTAAATTACACTCTTTTCAGCATGGTGTAGTGAGATCATTGTGTTTTGGTGGATGTCCTGGTTTCAGCCATGATGGGGTTAGGTTTTTATCCAATAGTGAGGACCCAGATGTTATTTGATACCACTTCATGCCATTGTCAGGGGCAGGGGAAAGAAACTCTCCCTGAGGAAAAGGGTATTCCTTCTGGTGAAGAAAATGTGGCAGGCAGAACAGTGCAATATTTGTTCATTGTCGAGGTCTTTTCTGTGTAAATAATTTCTTTTTCTCATATCTTCTGTTATGAAGAGCATTGCTGTTACTCTTAATTTTCTTATCTCGTTGTTACAGTAAATTGTTCTTATCTCAACCCGTGATCTTTGCCTTTTGTGCCTCCAGCTGGAGGTGGAGGGGCAAGTGAGTAACATGGTGGTTTTAGTGGGAGCACTGAATTGGAGTCCATTCCTAAACCAGAACAATGGGGCAGCCAAGTGAGGACAACACTGGGAGTATTTTATGAGGCACCTGCAAAAATGGGGTAGGATAATGGTCCAGGAGAAGTACACAGCATGACTGTACCTGGATCAGCTGGGGACAAATTTATGGCACTTATTTTCAATGTTTCCTGGGACTGAGGCATGAAATTTCATTTCCAGCTTTATCTCTAACATGATCTCAGAGGCAGGGAGATGCTTCCTGCTCCCTCCTGCAGATGGGGAACAAGAACAAAACTTGTTCATTTGAGAACCAGAGTGAGCTGTACATTCAGTTTTTGTCAGGTCATTTCAGTGCTACATGCCCTTTATTTTCTATAACCTCTCTCTTTTCTCCCAGGAAGTACAATAGTGTGGTGCCAAAGCCTGCACAATGCTGAGAATGCTGGAATGCTGCAGTGGGCGTTTCGGTAACCACACGATAACGCTCGTGTAGGACAAGCTGTTGCTATAATGTAAGACCCTTCAATTCTTATTGATGCTCATGGTTTACTTTTGCAAATGGTCAGCACCTTGTAAAACTGCTCTCAGATCTGTAACACCTATTATGCCAGGGTCACCTTACCCTGCAGCTCTATTTTTTTTTTTTTTTTTTTTTTTTTTTAAGGAGGAGGGGAAAGGTGAAGAGAAGAAAAGGAACAGTGTTATAAGCAAGAGGAGGCTGGACTCAATCTGTCAGATCCTGCTACTTCTGAGCAATTAGAATTGAAAGTGTGAGGAGAGGCTTAGCTTTGACACAGATTAGGTTTATCACAATAAGATCACCAGAGCTTCACAGACAAGAATGCAGTCTGGAGGAGAGGACCACTGCCTGAATGTAAAGAGTTTTTATAAAGTTTTTATGAAAACTCTGGAGAAAATATTTAAGAAATTCTAATCCGTGTAACAGACTAATGTAACATTTTGAATAAATTATCATTGTATAATATAAGATAGGTGGCATAACTACAATTAATTTCAAGATAGCTGAAGTTTATCCTGCTCCAGAAAGTCTCACTGAAGCATGGTCCACCTTTAAATCAATAATAAAGAGACATGGCCTTAACCCTGATTCCCCTCCCCATATGGTGCATGTTCACAACTTCTACAGAGGGCAATGCAGAGCAGTAGTTTGTGTAAATGAGCAGCCACGCTTAGCACCTCTGTGCATTTTAATCAGCTGAAACTGCCACCTAGCTTGTACATTTGGACAGAAAAGAGTTCTTAGCCAGAAAAACGTAGCAGATCATGCCAGAAGCAGCTACTGTGTATAAAAATATTTTAACTTTTATAGGAACTAAGAGTAAACAGTGAATTTTCTAATTTGCAGCAAGATTTTTTCAAAATATAATAAAAAGGAAAACCAAAAGATTCATTTTACGAAAAATATTTTTGTTTGATTCAAAACCTTCCATTTGGGCTTTGACATTTTGTATTTCCTAGTATGACGTAGTGAAAATGAAAACAAGAAATATTTCTCTCAAGAAAATCATGATCAGAAAATTTCAGGTATATTAAAGCATATGTCACCACTTTTTTTCTCAAAAATTATCCCCTGTCAAATTCAACATGTTTATGATGGGTGTTTAATTTGAGAAAGTCTAATCTACTGGCAGAGAAAGGTAATTGAGACACGGTGCCAATTAATCCTCAAAGGTAAAGAAAACAAAAGAAAGCAAATATTTAAAGCAGTAAAATCACAGCAACTCGAGTTTGACTTACAAATGGGTAAAATAAAATGCTTTTTGCTTTGATTTTCCCCGTGATATTCTGACCAGGATAGTGTACTGTGGTATTAGACATCTGGGTTAAACTCTAGAGTTTACTGGATTTGATCAAGGCTTTTTCTGTCATTTTAATCTTTTAAAAACACCACCAAACAGATATGGTAAAAGATTATGGAACCTAGTTTATCTGTTAGAGTCTATCCTCTTTTGTTAAGATATCCTTATGCTTCAAAAGTTGAGCAGATACGTCTCAGAACTTTAAAAAGATTAATCTTATGGTATTTCTAATTGTGGTTTGTGATGTCCAACTAAAGACATTATAAACCATAGAATTCTACTTAGCCAATCTGATCCAATCACAGGGCACACTTTAATTTTCAATAGAGATGTTAAACTCTTGCTCTTCTTAGAAGCAGCATGTGCCAGCTTCAGGCAGAGATTTGAACACTGGCAGTGATCCAGGAACAAAGAGGAACTTGAAATGAAGCTGCCACTGAAATACAGGCACAGCTTCTTCAGACGAGATGTCGGCAGCACTTGTTCTTATGTCTGATAACGAAGGTTTGTTTTTCTCAAATTATGAAGTACAGGACACACACACACAAGACATTTAACTCTTCCACGAGAGGCAGGTACCTAAAACTGCCAGTGGAAAGAAAGTGTTTAACTCAAGGCATAGCAGTGCTATTTGTAAACCACAACTTCTTGCATTGCCACTATAATATAAATTAAGTGGAAACCTAGCTTATAAACTCACACTATGACCCATACTTTATGTTCCTTTTATGTCTCTTGGGTCTTGATCACAATGAAACTTTCTCAGTCTAAAGCAGTTTAATGCAAACATTCCTGGGGAAGGCTATAAAATGTGAGTTTTGCAGTCAGTCTTTTATGGGTATTTTGGATGAATATTGTATACCCAGTTGAAAAAAAAAAAAAGGATGACGAATGTAGACATTACGACATATGTGTGGGGTTTAGCTGAGTCTGTATTTGCACATGAATATTAACCCTGGTAATTGAGAAAACCTGTCTCTCCACACATCTTGTTCATTTCCACAAAAAGCATGTGCATAGATTTAAGAGAGAATTAATGTCTTGCCTTACTTAATTACAAATTTTCTGGCTATGAGACTCCCATGCTAACTTCTCTGTGAGGGCAATGGACTCAACAGATGCCATGTTACACCTACTAGATGGGGATAATTCTACTTGCTACTAAGCACTAACAATAACACATGGAGATGTAAGTTGTGAATCGAGTTCAGCAGACAGCGTGGTTTCCAATTCTTAAGCATTTTTCAGCAAAACTAAAAAGCACCATCAAAGATGTTCACAAGTGGTATCATTGCAAATGTTTACAAAACATGAAAAGAATGGTAAAATATGTGCTTAAAAAATGTACTTGTTGAGATCTTGAGAGAAAGGCATGAAAACACATGGTGTTCAAACATAGACTTGGTTTCCTGCACAGTGCACCAAGATACTGCCTTTTTAATCAGTAATGGTGAATTCAACATTGTTAACAATATTTTTACAGGTCACATGAAGTCGTGCTTTTTCTCTGATTGACTTGTCTTTGTGATCCTGTCAGTATGATTTTGAGAGTATAAACTAAAATAAATATCAAAAATGAAAATATGATCTCTTTAATAATTTATTTCTTACTTGGACAGATCACGAAGTCTTTGATTTCCTTGCCTTCAGATATTGTAAAAGGAAATTATCAGTTGAAATGTGATAGACAAACAACTTCTGAAAGTATTTTGTAAAGTTTTAAAACAACAGTATATGAAATTACAGCAGTAATAATAACAGAAAAAAAATGCTACCATCCTCTACTCACTCTGATAAAGTGAAGGGCAGCTGCCCTCTGTGACACCTTTCAGTGCTGCAGCAATATACTACAAAAGTTTCTGTTTCAAAATCTTGGTAAGAACCAATTCAGTGAACAGCAGAAATAAATGAAGCTTATGAGGAAACATAATATTAGTCAATGGCCAGACACAAAGGTCTCTCCAGCTTCTGGTCACAGACAAATTCATATTTCAATTTTCTGTTCTGCTTCCTCAATACAGTAATAATCTTATCACTCCATTTACTCTTCACAGCTGGCCTGCAATTCTTGGTTGGTTTTCTGCTGCAATTTAACCTGCTCGTATGTGGCTGAGATATTTACTAGAAATCAGAATGTGCCATTTACAGAATGCAGTGCTGTAACTTCAGGGCTGGTGTACTGTGTCTAGTCAGGCATACTTACCTTTAAGGACTCCTTTTTTCATTTGTGAGGCACATTAAAGAGACAATATTTGGGAAAAAGGGCTCTGCTAGGATCAATGCCTGAGTGTGCTTGTCTTACCCTCCTCAACAGACCCTTCTCTTATCCTAGCAATGAATTCGTTATGCTCTGCTGTCGATATTTTCCTGGCCATCATCTAGTGGGATTGGAAATCCTCTCTTCCCACATAACTGCAGGCCAGTTAGAGATGATTATTTTGTATTTCTCCTACAAGAGCCCCCAAAAGTATAAATTAGGTTCAGATTGCTAGTTGATACCTGTCTGATGCATCAGATGAATATATGAGTGCTCATTGACATCTTTTCTCTCTGAATAGTCTGGAAAAAGGATTTAGAATGACTTAAATTTATCAAAGAGGAGAGGCAGGAGTAATTTTTCTGCTCCTTTTGTACTCCTTTGAAAGAAAAGTTCTAAAAGAGCCAGAACTGGATTTGGAGGAGGGATTACTAGAAATCCCAAGCAATGGATAGAGGGCAGCAGGGAAGGTACCTGCCCACTGTGATGCTCACTTCCAGACGAGTCCCACGCCTGACACGTTTATGACCCAATTATACCACATTTATAGAACTCTTGTTCCTTGTCTGTGTAATACACTGGCCGTGCAGTGCCCATACAAAGGAAGCACAGTCCATTATGGCCAGATTCAAACTCTCTGAAGAGTGATATTACACAACAAAGACTGCAGATCTCATGATCTGGAGGAGTCATGTTGCAGCAGGCAATAATCCAGCCTAATCCTCCTCTGCACATGACATATCTCTTTATACTGTGCTTGAACATAGACATCTCATGCTGAATTGTTCATTTTGGCATAAAAGCTTATTATGCACATTGATTACAAAAACGCACACAGTTTAACTGGATGAGAACTGTCAGGTGTAGACCTAGTCAAGTTTCAGGTCTTAAATCACTCATTAATGGACAAAGTTAATGGACAAATCCAGAATAGACGGATAATTCCATATTTTATCACTATAGTTTTACCTTTATAAAGTCAGAGGGCAGTGGTGACCATAAAATTATGTAATAATACAAATTGTTAGATGTTATGACTGTGGTAGTCATTGTATTCCTAAGTGTTTAACTAAGTCCTACCTGTATGAGCAGAGGTTTAAAATATACAGGATCTCAGCAGTAGGTTTGAAAAGCTGTTGATAAAATTCCTGATCCACCTACAGTCAGCAGGCAAAGACCAGAATAATTATTTTCCTCTAGCAGAGGTTGAGACCCTTCACAGAGCTGAATGTCTTTTGTTCAGTGCATGGTGTCAGCTGAGGCTACAAGAGCTCTGCAGAACAGGACCCTAAGAGTGACTGCAACATGGCTTCCTCCAGTGTTGCCATAAGATTATGTATTTTAATCTAAAAATCTTTTCAAAATTGTTGATGTCATATATTATGAATAAAATAAAATCTATGTCTAGGCAGTCTTACAACTTAAGGATGCCAAAATCCATGCACCACAGTTTGCTTGAGTGAAAAAACATGCTTCCTGAATGAAGTTGCTATAGCATTAAATATTGGGGTTTTTTGTAATGTCTGAAGAGAGCTGGTTCCAAACTGTGTTTAGATTTAAATATAATGTTTTAAGTCTAAGAGAAATGGACAACTGTAAACACGTCTCTTCTGTTAAAGACACAAAATAGACATAAAGTTATTTAGTACCACAGGGAGAAGAATTCAACAACTTTTAAAAAGTTAGAAGAATTTAAATACTCTATAAAATTTTAATAGAGACTAATTTTAGGTATAAACATTATGATTTGATTTGTTAATTTTCCGGTTTAGAGATCAGGTAATATGCAGGGTTGAGTAAAATTGTAAAGACTTTTGAAAAACATTTGCAATTTTATTTGACAAATTCATTCCTGCAAAACCAGCTTTCAACAAAATTCATGCAGTGAGGCCTCTGCACCAGAATTAGGTGGACTTTTTCCTCCATTTGTTTGCAAATCAGTTGCCATTCAAGGACAGACCTAATTTCAATTGCAGCATTTTTGCTTTTATATGTTAACATGACTTACATTAATTTCAGGTATTTCACTGCTATGTCCATTCAGCACTTGCTATTCAGCCAGAGGCTTAAAAGGACACCCAAGGTCTCAAGAACATCTCCGAGGTGCAGACTCCACTCTCACAGTAGATAGTTTTAGGCTGAGACAACATT
This sequence comes from Pachycephala philippinensis, assembly GCA_013397055.1. Classification (NCBI taxonomy): domain Eukaryota; kingdom Metazoa; phylum Chordata; class Aves; order Passeriformes; genus Pachycephala; species Pachycephala philippinensis. Next base: position 972,043 of record VWZT01011431.1, on the reverse strand, counting down.
TTGTTATACCCAGGGGCCTGTGGTTCAAACACTCTCCTGTTTGCTCTACTAATGAGGTCAAAACACTCTTATCAGTAATGAAATGATTCTCTCTTGTGTAACTTGCCTCTAAAACAATGCACCACAAATGATGCAATCAAAACTAACATAACTGTACATTTTATTAATACTGAAGTCTTCAGCACAGGATTCATGAAATAAGGCGAAATATACAGAAACATTATTAGCACAAGTAAGATGTAGGTCACGCTACAGGGTTGTTCTAGAGAAAGATTAATGAGCAGTTCGATTCTGGTACCTAGGTATATAAAGATCACTAGAGAGCTTTTGTCTGCCTCGATCCCAGAGTCTGCCTAGTCTTTAAATGATTAGTTGGCAACCATTCTTTGTTCTGATACAAATTCAATGGACTAAACCCACAGTTGTACCACAGCTGAGCTGGGTACATTCAAGAAGAATGTGAGGAGACAAAAGCATCTTTAATCCACTGTTGCTCCCTGGTTGTGTAGTCTGAACTAGACCAGCAACTCCTCTGTGTTGTGGGGGTTTGCAGTGACTCTCCAGTCTGTTGCCTTAATGGAAATGGCTCAGTGGAAAAGTTCCACAGTTTCCCTTTGCCCTCACCCAGTTAGGCTGCTCAGGCAGGCAGTTGTGAGGAGCACTCCTACTCTCTCTGAACAAGCTGGAAAGGGTCTTCATTCCCATCCCCTGCTAAGCACTGATGCACTGTTTGGGTCAGGGCTATCCTAGAAAACCCTGGTCCTAGGCTCCCATATTTTGCAGTGCAATACAAATATCCAACTGCAACAGAAATCAGGTTTTCTGTAATCTCTGGCCTTTCAGGACAAAAATGGGGAACTGGAAGAACGACAATGCTAGGGATGAAGTCTGGACGTCTGGAAAGGCAGAGGTGAGCACTTGCAGTGATATTGAGCAAGGACTAAAGAGGCCAATAATAGTAAACATTGCTATATTGAATTTTATTAAAAATGCTAAGAGTTTATAGTTTAAAAACTACTATTTATGATAGTAATCTTAATACAAATCATATCCACTCTTTCTATGTGTATCACTTATGTGTAAACTAGCAGATATTTTCTGATGAATGCATTTTCCATAGACCAATACAAAGAGATTAGAATGAAGATATTATCAGATACTCTACAATAATGGTACGTATTGTATGTAAGTTCAAAAGACTGACATCATGCACAACATTTTAATACAAAACTCTGTCAGGTGGAGGCAGGCAGGCAGCAGTGGCAATGAAGAACGAGGCACCAGCACAACTCACAAAGCAGGGGCCTCTTTGGAAGTGAGTTTTGCTTTCAGCATCCTCGTCAGAAGCTGGTGTTAGTGTCTGCTGAGCTTTCTAAGAGCAGCTATCAAGCGTATTCTCATCATTTTTATCCAAGCTGCAACGTGACTGCGGGGCACGTCCCTTTTGTTGTGCCTGGATCCTTTGCTGGGTTCCATGGCTGCAGCCTTCCCTTGAGTGTGAATGATTTCCCTCTTGTTCTCCAGTGAGCAAACCAGAGTAGACTTAGAGACTTGCTCACTTTACCAGTCATTGTGCAATTTCCACTCTACTGTAAAGAAACATTTTGTGAAAAGATATGGAGCAAGCACAGTTCTGAACACTTCTTTCAGTAGTTCATATGATAAAATCATTGTCATTGAACAGTCCTAGAAAATAACAGAGTTTATTAATCATTATAATATATTAATCATATATTTAAATTTCATGGGACATTAAACAGAAAGCCGCTCTGCATGAAACAGGCTTTTCAAAAATACTTCAGGGCATATGCAAGCCTTGGTGGAAAGAAAAATTCTTTCTGTTCAAATTCTACAGTTCAATGTACTATTTAATTGAATCAGTCAGTCAGAAATATCTTTCTTTAGACTCTTTGATCTACTAGGACAATACTTTGCCATATTAATTCACCTGTTAACCAAAATTCAATATATCATAAACTCCAAAATAAGTACTTTAAAAAAATCACATGGATCCTTATGCTCCATATGATTTTTTTTTTGTGGGGGGGAGGAAGAGAGTGATAGAAGAGTTCATGGAGTCATGGAACAAACTGCGTTGGAAGGGACCTCCAGAGGTCTTGTCCAAAATTCTGCTTAAATCAGATTAGGTTGCTCAGTCACTGTTCAGACCAGTTTTGAATATCTGCTAGGATGGAGATTCCACAGGCCCTCTAGATTCCTGTTTGATTGTCCTTATAGTAAAATAATTAATAATAGTAATAATAATCTTTAATTAATAATAATTAATAATAATCTTTACATGAGATTGGAATTTCCTGTGTTCCAACAGGTCTGCTGCCTCTTGATCTGCTATGCATTTCCAACAAGCTTCTGTCCTGTCTTCTGTATCCCCTGCCATTCTGTAGTCAAATACAGGTGTTGGACCCCCCTTCAGTGCTCCCTTTCTAACACTTATCCAGCACAGCAGCCCTCTCTTGGAATCGCTCCAGTGCATCAATACTTAAACTGGAGAGGAAAGACCAAAACCAGGCAGAGTAATGTTAGGAATTTCACAAATGCTGAAAGGATAACTGGGGCTAGTGCAGACCTATTGCTATCTCGTTTGGGAGCAGCTCACGTTTCTCCCTGCCACTGCATCATGCCACAGAGGTGTGCACTGAGTGCTAGTCCAGAGAGAAGATTGCATTTTTCTCCTTAAGGAGAATTTCATGTTTCGTTGATGTTTCCTCACAGAGCAAGGTAAAGAAAGCACAGAAAACTATTTATAGCTAGAAGCTAGTCCTTTGTCTCTTGTTTTTAATCTGTCCACTGGGCATTTACAAGCTTTTCATGCTTTGAAATTAGCTTAATATTTTATGAAAAATATTCAGCCTCTGAAAGGCTCCAAGGGTTGAAACTCCTTAAACAGCAGTGACACTCTGAGGACTTGGAAGACCAGTATGAGTTAAAGCCCATCCAATATAGGCCAGCAGAACAAACACTGTGCATTAGGGAAAAAAGTGCTCCAAGTCATGCAAAGCCTTCTACACTTGTAAGATGTAGACTTGCAGTCCTGAAGGTATTTTGACTGTGCCATGGGGCATGATGCTCAGAGAGCTAAAACTTCTTGGCAGTGGAACCAGACTTCAAATCCATGCAGTCTGGAGGTGAAAGCTGTAATCACAAACCTGGTCGTACGCTTAGGAAGTCAACAGGTTTATATAATTTCAAGTAGACATCACCTTAATCCTTTCTCACATGCCTCTGGCACAGAAATTGGTGTCACCTACACCAGCTTAGTAGGCCAGGCAAAATCAGCCTGACTTTTTTTGTTTGTACAGTTCTGACTCCCAAGCCTTTTCAGCAGCCTCCCATTTGGACACTGCTTCTCTTTGTATGTGACCATTTACTCGTCTTCTGCCATTTTAGAGAATAGATTCCAAAAGACCTCTATCACAATGCCAATGCAACAAGCTGCTTTACTGGACAGATTTCTGGTTCCATTTTTGTAGTACTCCAACCATCCATCAACTTCATATTTTATCCACCTGGGAGGCAAATTCTTTGTCTCATAAAAAAGCTTAGTGCTCTGCTTTGGCTTAAGTATAATTGTATTTAAAGATCTTGAAGGTTTCAGTTAGCAGAATTAACTATTATAGAATTTCATGATGCATTTTTAAAACCTCAGTGACTTTCTGTGGACAAATTTGATAATCAGAACTCCCTCCAAAAGGATTCAGAACTATAGCAAAAAAAAAAGTAAAATAAGATTCCTTTTCCTTAAAAACTAATTTTTTAACTTCCTCTCTGATTTGCTTAACGTGAAAATACAATCAAAGTGAACCATTTGCCTATACAAATTAGTTTTAGCTGTCTTTAAGTAAATTAGATAAGACATAATGTCTCTAACTGGCTATGTGGAGGCAATTTTACTCAATTCCATCAAATTCTAAGGATTTATCAACATATCTGGATAAATACCATTAAAATTTAATTAAATTTCAGTTTTCAGATGAACGCTGACTTTTCAGTGAAGTATTTTATTCAAAATTCTTTCTGAAATTAAATATATAGAAAGCAATTCTATATACCAATATGCAGCTATGTACATGTTCAAAAACTGCAGTTCTAGCTTGGCCTCTAAAATTATGCTTCTTGAGCAGACTTGCAGTTTTCCAAGTTCATAATTCACAGATTTACAAATATTTATGCTATTAAAGATGTATATATGTTTATTGGATTTTACAAAACCACCTAAGGAAGTCCAACCTAATCCTGCAGACTTCAATAGGAAATCCTGTTTATGGACAATGTCTTTAGGTTCTTATACGTTTAAACTCAAGCTGCGTATAATTTAATTTTCCATTACAAATGATGAATGCCGAAACTTTGATACGTATAAAAAGTACACTTGGAAAATAAATCTGATTTAGACCTTTGTATGCATTCCACCCAAAAATTTTCTCTTTGTGAATGCATGAATGTAAAAAAATGGCATAGATGCCAATTTGAATAGAACCAAAGCAAGTGAATATCTGATTATTCAATTTTGAAAATTTAACTGAACAAGATCTAATTTGTTCCCACAGAATAGTACATACATTTGTGTAGCAAATATCCCTGACCTGGACTTGTTCAAATCAAACCCACTGTTACTATCAAAATCATTGGAAGACTTTATATATTAAAAATCAGCAAAACTAATGAGATTTTGTATACTACTGCAAAAACTAAAGGAAATAAAGTATTTAATTACTATATATTGTTAAGACCTTATCAGATCTCTACCCTGATTTCATAAGGCATGTCTTCCAAAGAAGCTCTCAACTTAAGTGCCTCTTGAATGAGTTAATAAAGAAAGAAATTAAATAAAGGAGCACATATATTTCCCATTTACCCAATCATATGCAGATTGATATAAGAACATAAGAATGTCCATATGGAGCCAGACCACACCTCTGTCAAGGCTAGGATTCTCTCTTCAGCACTTGCCAGTACCAGATGCCTAATGAAAGTGCATGAGAGCAGGACAAGTAGATAGGGATATTATATGCTGGGATACTCTGCAGAATACTTTCCAGCCATCTGTGACTCAGGTAGTTCCTGAACTGCAGAAATGGTGTCTGCATTTAATTGTCCTAAGCAGATTTTCCTGTCATGAATTCATCTGCAGCCATGCAAACTTTTCCATCTGCAATATCTTACAGCAGCAGTGTCACAGCTTAATTGCATATTCTTTGCAGAAGCACCTCTTGTTTGTTCTGGACCTGCCACCTGCTAATTTTATCTATTGTAACTCACTCTTTTTTTTTTTCTCTGAAGTGAGCAATCATTTACTAATTCACCTTCTTCATGCTACTCATGATTTCACTGATCATTCTGCAACCTTGCAGGCTAAGTGCTTCTAGTCTGTTTAATCATGGCTCTTGCCTGTACAGAAGCTGTTCCACGCCTTTGTCCATCCTTCTCACCTTTCTCCACATTGAGTTCCACTGTATGGTTTCTGAAGGTGGAGGAGGAGCAAAGAAAGCCTTACATGATTAAGATGGTGCTTTATGTTTTATTTTCATTCCTTTCTAATAATCTCTTATATTTTACTTGATTTTTTACTATCTTTTAAAAGGGTTAGCCTGATTTTAAAAAATAGTTACATGCGTTGTTGTACATATTCTTATTCCTGAAAGTAGCTGTCATTTCAGAAATGGTTATTTCATAAGCACAGTTAGGGGTTTCCCCCACTATGCATCAATTTATATTTGTTTACTTTAGTTTTATTTAATTGCTTTTAATCTTCTGACCCTTCATTATATGAGAAACTTCTGAAGCCTTCCATGTCTGAATCTAACCTTTTCTGTCTTGAATATCTTTAGTGTCATCAGCAAAGTTGCTACCCCAGTATTTCCCTCTTTTACGGACCATTTATGAACATACTGAACAGCATAAACTTCCACTTGGGAATACCCTTCTCACTCTGTCTAAAAACTTAAATTTTAACCAGTTATTTATCTATCTGAAAGTGTGCCCTTGGTAGTTTAATTTCCTTAATAGCCTTTATGAGATGCTGTTTCAAATACCCTTGGGATTTGTTCTGCCTTGTTCAGTTTCTTGTTAGCGTCTTATAAAGTATGATAATGTGAGTGTAACACAGAACTGGTGTATTCAGACTTTGCTGAGTGACTGAAGACATTGCCAGCTTTGATCCAACTTACAAATTACATGAATGAGAAAGATTGCAAAACAGTGGCTTGGTCTTTTCCTTTGTGTAAAAACAGAATGAATATGTTTATGTTAGTCAAATACAAAACCTTGCATTACAAGTTAGTTTTTAGCTTAACACCTGTCAAAAAGGTATGTGTGATTGCCAAGCCCACGGGCTTGTATTTTGTACATTACAATTTAAAGGAAAATAAGATTCTTTTTTTTTCTTAGCTATTTCTAATCTTGATTGTATATTCTAATTAACCTCTCAATACATGAAATAAAATAGATGAAGCATTTTCTCCACAGATGCACAGATTAAATTTGCTCTATGTAGGCAGCATTCAGCTCCAGAGCTGATCTCCCCTGTGAGCTAAAAACATGTATTGGAATGATAACTCTGTGAATGGATTTAAACTGACACAAAAATTGTAAAAATCTGATTATTAATGAAGTGTATGATTACACAGATAATTTGCAAAGAGATTACAGTAGACGTATATTTTAGGAGTTCTAGTACTGTTAGTGTAGTTATGCATTTGCATCAGTAAATGTAGAAACCTTATATTTACACAGTTTGAGAAAACCAGCCCCTTAAATGAAAGTGGATCAAGATACTTTATATTTACCTGGAGCAACAGAATTATATGGGCAGTTGCTTTGGGAGCTATTATTTAAAAATCTATTACAAGGTTATAAACTCCAGAATAGGTCGGCCATACCAAACCAAAACAATGCTGTCTTCAGGAACTGGGAAAACTCTCTCAGCTCCTTTGATTTAGCCCAATAATAGTCACTCTCACCTTGGATGAATCCAGACTCCATTTATCATGTTTTCAAATGCCTGTCTGTCAGTGCCTCTCACACTTTCAAATGTACAGTCTGCTTGTTTGTATGAAGCTTTCAGCGTGTGATTTGCACCAGATTTATGTTTAAAGCTTCACCTCTCCATTCATGTGTCAAATCCTAAATTAAGTCTCTCAGTTACTTCGTGGTAACTTGTTGGTGCAGTCATACTGTACATCAGCTAGGAGAGTTTCTCCCTTGTCAGATGTGTCAGCCAGACTTTTTATCCCTTCCACAAACTGCTGCTCTGCAGTCTGTGCATGAGTCCCCAGACACGTGCAATACCAGTTCGCCCAGTCTCCCCTCAGAGCAGGAAGATGCCCAAACTCCACCAGCATTTTGTCTTTTCTTGAAGAAGTGTTGGGTAGGTGCCCAGGTGGTCTTTTTTATGTTTGAATATAAACAGAGTTTATAGGCAGTGAGATAGGAATGACAAAGGTGATTGTAATGGCAGAAAATCCACTAGAGAAAGTAAACCGTGTAACTTGTGACTGATGAGGTGAGAATATTTTGACCAGTTATAAATTCAAGTTTGAAAGTTTTAGCATGGAGAGTTTTATCTTAACATAAATTGAATATAACGTATTTACTCTGGATTTACACCAAGGCATGTGAGGCTGGAATTTGACTCAGTATTTTTACTCAGACATCTCAGACAGGTTGCTTCTAATAATTAATTCAAATGCTGTGCTTATTATTTTTCCATTTCAATCCCAGTCTCCCACTCTGGCATGTCACAAGGGAGTCACAATTCCCTTACACTGAAGTAAATGTTCTGCAGCTGCCCAGCACAGAGCTACCGCAGACCAGGCATGGGCAGAACGGCTGGCACTTCCCTCCTGCAGAGCCCTTAAAGCTGGCACACTCATAAGTTATTCCTGACAGAAATTGTAAAGGGGAATTTTTAAAATTCAATTAACTGTATAGCAGCGGACAATATTCTGAGGGCTTTGAGCCTTCTCTTCACAAACTGTAGTACCAGCTCCCAGCAGAAGAAAAGCAGTAGGTCCTGCCATAAAACATTCCTTCTTTTCTTTTCTTTTCTTTGACTGGTTAATTACTAAAAGCCTTTGAATCTCTTTAATATATAAGTTATTTAAAATAAAAGCTAATATAGTTATGCAATTCAAAAGCAAAAAACCGTGGCCCAGTAACACCAGCAAATGTGGTGCNGGAGTCATGGAACAAACTGCGTTGGAAGGGACCTCCAGAGGTCTTGTCCAAAATTCTGCTTAAATCAGATTAGGTTGCTCAGTCACTGTTCAGACCAGTTTTGAATATCTGCTAGGATGGAGATTCCACAGGCCCTCTAGATTCCTGTTTGATTGTCCTTATAGTAAAATAATTAATAATAGTAATAATAATCTNTCCTTCTTTTCTTTTCTTTTCTTTGACTGGTTAATTACTAAAAGCCTTTGAATCTCTTTAATATATAAGTTATTTAAAATAAAAGCTAATATAGTTATGCAATTCAAAAGCAAAAAACCGTGGCCCAGTAACACCAGCAAATGTGGTGCATGAAGCTGTGGAAGTGTGGTGCACTTGTTTTCTATGCTTGAGAGACACACCCCTTTTGTTTTCTGACCTAGTGAAGTTGGTAAAGACACACACATTTTGCTGTCTCAGTAAGACATATTCTTGTTTTCTTGCTTTATTTGATCTGGTATAAAAGCAATACTATATGGAATGTGTAGACGTAGTTGATATTTTTTAGTCTGAAAAACTTTTGATAAGAAATATAAATTCATGTTAAAAGAACTAGAATAAGGAATAGGCTGATTGATGCTGCTAGTGCTACAGTCATACATAATTTTTCCTGTCAGACAGTTGGCTTTTGCAGTCCAGCTAACTTAATGCAGCTTAAGCCTTTCAGTACATTTCTGAATTTAAGAGCCCCACATCCTGGAGTCATGTGAGAAACATCTTTCATTTACCAACAGAAAGTACAGTTAAACCCTTGCAGTATTACCAAAAAGCTTGCAAATATAAAATTAAGGTTTCAAAAACCAGAAGCCCGAGTTCTTAATGTAAACTTGATTATTCACTATAATAAATATCTCAAGATCTTAGAGGACCTGGGTTTCAATTTGATTTGATTTGTTGCCACTGAAACCCCATGACATTCAGTGATACATCAGTGACTACTTTTTATTCAGATAAGAATTTTCAATTTGTTTTAAGAAAATTAAAAAAAAAAATCAAAAAAAAATCATAGTTTTAGAAATGAGAGGTGTGCAACACATGATACCTAACGGCATCAAGTCTTACTTACACAGGAAGATTTCGTCTTCCCAAAGCAAATGTGGTTTGGGCTTAAAACTCAGAGGAGTAAATGAAAAATGATGAAAGGAAGAGTAAATGAGCTGGAAATATTGAATAAGATTAGGCAAATAAAATCTATAAGATTAGGCAAATAAAATCTATCAGATATATGTTATAACCACTCAGTTAAAGAAAGAAATGGAACTGGTTTCACATGCTTCATCCCTCATGCTACTTTGGTAACCCTTATTATTTTTCCCAAATATTTGGTTTAGTTTTCTTTGTCATCTCAGCTGATAAACACAGCATTCTTGCACTCCTTAAACAATCTGGTTTTATACCTATGGTGAAAAGTTGTCACATTTGATTACTGGCAACTGAAAGGCATGTTATATGGTTTTAATGCTACTTTCCCCTTATCGATCTAGCACACCGTCCATGGCATTTAGAGGGAAAATAATTCTGAAAAATGTTGGCAAGCTTGTACTGTCCTATAGCTAAACTGCTTGGTAGAAAAAAACTCATATAACAGCTTTCCTCCTATAATCTCCATTTATTCGTTTCTTATATGTCTGCCTCTAGTTCAAATAACTGCACAGCCTTGTAAAATGGAAGTAAATGTCATACCTAAATGCATTGTTAGTACATTAAATCCTCACTTTAGAAGAGTCCTTAGGCACACATTTAAGTCTGAAATTATTTTTTCTATAGATGCGAGCTTTACCTTGAAAAGACCATGAACATCTTGAATAAACAAAGTTTTCCAATGTAGTAAAAACACTTTGCTCCACATACAATTAATGACATGAAATGTATGCAACTTGGTTCCCCTGAGTGTAAATACAATGACAATAGCAACAAGAGAGACCACGTTCCCTTTTGCTTCCAATGCATCAGACATCTGGGATGACCTGCTCCATGAAGTGAGGTAAAGCACAATAAATATTGTCTCCTGGAGATGCAGGACCGGCCTCCTGCAGCAAAAATCAGCAGAGCTGGCAGCAGCAGTGTGGCCCTTCTGGAGAGACAGGAGGGGACAGAGCATAAACCCAGGGCTGCTGCCACCACCTGGGTCACTCCCCTACCCCCCACCCTGTGCCCAGCCAGCACAGCTGCCTGGGGTGGTGGGCACTGGGAACAACAGGACTATTTACAGCATCCAGCAGTTTGCTTTCCATCTAGGACTCCAGATGTTTGTCCTTTGGTAATCCTAGATGTGCATTTTGCATGGAATTAAAAGGTATAAAACCCAGTTTAACAGGAAAGTTAGAGAAAACAACATTTGACTGAACCTGTAGTCCTAAACAAAGAGCAATACAAGAATTTTTGCTATATTTTTACATTACTTCATATTATTCCTATTTTATACATACACAGCCCTCAAAAAAAAAAAAAAAAGTAAAATACTTAAAACCCATTTTTTTAGCCAAAGAGTAAAATAATTTCAGAAATTCTGGTTGAAGAAAAGAATTTACTACTCAGTCTAAATACTGTTTTCCAAAGTCTATGTTACACCATCTCCAAAACTGTCATAAAGTGGAAGTTCTATGTCACATGCTGTGCTAGAAAGAGTGCAACTGTCTCAAATATATGAATGGTTTGTTGGACTGAGCTCTTGGAAGGCTTGAATTTCAGACTCAAATAATCAATGGGCATGAATCAGAGTTTGCAAGCTTTGGGCTCTGAAACAAGCTGATAAACTACTGATGTTGCTCACCCATCACAACTGTACAGTTTATTGTATAGACTTATAGACCTCAAGTGGTCAATGTTTTTCTGAACTGGAAACTTCAAAATAATTCAATCACATGACAGGAACGTAACATAGTTCCTATAATCCACAAGCCTTATTGTTTGATCATTTTTTAAATCACTTTAATCTTTTCATAATCTACCCTGTTTTGAAATTCAAGAGAAATTAAGAGTAGCAATAAGAAATAATTGGTAACTACCCTGTTGCAAACACCCACAGCATTCATTTTACTATCAAATTCTAGCTATTTATCTTAAGAGTAATAGTCATTAATATTTGTAAATCCACCTTTAACCCTAAGAGTATGGAGTGAATGAATAAATAAGCAAGCTCCGAGATACTGTCTATTTTGTGTCTATAATTAGTGGGTTCATCTGGAATCTGTGGAAGAACTGTCTAACATCTAAGCTAACTGCAGCCAAATCAGCTGGAATTTTTCTACTGATTCCCATGAGCTTTGGACTCAGACCCTAAATTCTTACAGCTCAGGAGGAAAACAAAATAGTGTGGAATGGTTTCCACAAATATTGTTTTAACAGAACTTCAAGATTTCTTTTTTAAACTCAGCTTTGGTGAGGAAAGCGAGAAGAAGAAATAGCATCTGCATGGAGAGCAAGTTGGCAAGGATTCCAGTCTGCCACTTTCCAAATTGTTTTAGAAATGTTTGGCACGTCTCTGTCACAAATTACAGCTGATTATAATTTCACAGTATGTGCAAGCAGATGGAGGAGATGAATTGGGGAAGAGTTTCACCCCAGACAAATTAATTATTAGTAAGTATTTTCAGAGCAGAAGTTAAATATTAAAACTGTGGTTTGAAATAAAGAATTATGGGATGTCCAAGTAATCTATAACTTTGAGTCAAACATATTATGGACAATTTGACACCTGGTTAGAATAATTTAGCATTTTCACAGATGAAAGTATATCTCATACTAAAAGAGAACATATTTCAGAAACTTTTAACCACTGGTCATTTTTTTCAAGTTATCTGTTATATCAACACATTCATGGGCAGTTAAAACTGGAAAACATTCTTTGCAGAGATGACATGGAAATCTTTGAAGCATTCTCTTCCACTTGTGGGAAAATACCATTTAACAGAAAGCTTCAGAAATCTGCTTTCATGGTCACTCTTTTATTTTCTATGTAATTCAGAGTTCAATGTATAAATCACTACCTGTTATCTATCTACACTTTTAAAAGCCAGGCTGAAGACACTAGAAGGAAAAGGGCGTTGGAAATGAGATGAGGAGAGAATGGAGAAGCAAGCCAAATGCTCCTGTTTGACAAGTTGTGTGACTGAATGGGTGGGTGACACCTTGCCCTCTCTTTCCAATTCAGGAACTTCTGACCCTCCTGTTGACTCAGGTCCTTGTAAAAATGGTGCTGTTGAGGACTTTTGTAATTCTCTTTCTGTGGCCCTAATTTTCTGTGTGGGTACAAAAAGCGTAACCTTCTGCAGACATACATGAATTCAGCAGTTGGTAATTTCTGCGTATATCTTATAAAAAGACTTTCTTGGCAAGAAAGATTTGGCTTGACTAAAGTATATAAGTATAAAATTCCACTGATATTCACGAAATATTTGAAACAAACAATGATTATTTTCTTAAGAATCCCTTGCACGAGGAAAGTATTTGATTTGAACAGAAAATTAGAGGTGAAATGACAGTATTTCTTTGAATGTGCAATACTGAACTTATTTTACTTATTTAACTTTTCTTTTTTAAATAGGATTTTATTTAGAAGAAGAAATTAACACCCCTAACATTAATTATTTGCAGTTACTATGTGGAGGCTAGAGTTTATTAAGTAATATTTGTGGAATGAACCTGAAGTCGAAAGGACTATATGAGAAAAAAATTGTTTATTTGAATATAAAATCTTATGTGCCATGGCAAAGAAGAGAGAAATGTGCTTATCATTATATGCATATATTTAGCACTAGTCTAGTTCAAGATTTTGCTTATGATGAAATACAGCTTTAAGTATTTTCACTAATTGAATTTATTTTTTTTCAAGTGTTTGACACAATCTGAAATATTTTATAAAGGAAAGTGCTTCTTTGCTGTGCTTCCAGTTTTCCCTGGAAAACCTTTTAATCAGCTGATGGTGCTTAAGTGGTGTAGTATTCGTAGGAAATCAAATACAATGCACATTCAATGACTCTTTTTGTCCTCTGAACAGAAGCCTTACTGGATCTTTGAGATTATGTCAAAAACTCACCATTATAAATATTTTAAAAACTTTATAGTGTGTTACAGTCTGATATGAATATAGAAATGTGTTGAATTAACCACAGTAATGTATCCTGCCAATTTCTTTTTTCAAATTAAAATCTTTGCTGCTCTAGATGTTTAAACGTTGTGAAAATGCTAAGAGATATCAGCAGGCTCTAGAAAGGAACAATTTCCTAAATCAGTTTGTTCTTTGATGTTGAATGGTATCTTGCACATTCTTGCTGTGTTATTGGTAGTATCCTGCCATTCTCTAAAACTCAGTTTCATGGAGATCTGTAATTATGAAGTGTAACTTTAGTAAGGCTAACAAGATGCTTCAGAGCTGCAGCTAGGTTTCTTTAGTCCTGGAGAATTTAAAACATTTTGGGGGTTAAGGCTAGTCTAGACAACTACAGACAAAATGACAGGCTAAAATCCTGCTGGCATCCTTGTCAGTGGGGAGTCTCCAATGAACTTCAGCTCAGCCATTTCACCCAACACTCATTCAATCAGCATGAGGTTTCTGAGCTTAGGAAAGTACAGCTGAGCTATCTGTACAATTTGAGTTTAGTAAATGGCAGTAAGGAAGTAACAATTTACCCAATTATTTTTTTTTTATTTTTACACAATTTCAAGTTATTGAATGTCACGGTGACTATGATTAATGTGTTGCCATGTATAAACTCTGGAATATGAGTAAAGACTCTTGAAGTTGCTTACACTGGAGCATTTCATATCCTTCTTGATGTTTTATTATGCTATGTCCTTTTAGACCTGCAAACACATTAGTAAGTGTGCACATAAAATAAACAACATCATGACCCACCACAATGGATATCTGATTGTATAATAACGCAATCTTTCACACTAACACTGACTTTCTCACACTTACCTACATTAGTTGTTGCAGAAATATTGATTTACCATATATCACTCTTACTATTATATTAGCATAATAAAATAATAAAAAAGAGATACAAGAAATCTGTAAGAACAGAAGATAGGCATTTATTTCATCCTCATTCTTACCATTTTATTGTACACATGTAAAAGGTGTACTTGAGTGTTCAAATATATATCTTACAAACAAGTGTCTAATTTTATATATTTATGTGTTTATTCAATTTTTATTATTTCTCAGTAATTTTCCAGAAAATATAAAAATAGTAATGGTGAAATATATAAGTAACTCTGAACTAAGTTTTTCAATTAATAGGACTACTATATGCTAGCTTTTTTCCCAAAATTGTCTTATACTGAAAACAACTTTAATTAGCACCTCGCAAAACAAACCAGTCTCTTACAATAAATGAATTTATTGCACACAAAGGCTACATGTTTCCCCTGTATGTAAATTAGATACAAACTATGAGCTAGATCTGTTAAATACTACAAATTTCATACATAGCAAAAATAAATATGCAAATCACATAAAAATAAATTCAAATCTTTGTTACAAACACCCTGGAGAAAACTTTAACAAATCATAACTGTCAAAGGGATGAATGATGAAAGTTTTTGTCATGCAAAAGGATACAAATCACTCTTCTGTTGCAAGCATCGCTCTTTTATTTTCGTGGTTGTAGGCACATCATCAACTTTAATGATAAAAGCCTTCCACAAAAATAATTCTTAAGCCTCAGGAACAAACACCTCTTTGGCACCCTGAGAGCATGTTCCACAAACATCATCAATCTCCTTCTGAGTATGATTTACAGCCCTTCCCTTTGGCCGGCTCAAGCTGCCCATGTGCGCGGCCCGGCAGCGTCACATTGGGATTCTCCTCTGCTTTGTCCTCCAAGCCTGGGCTGTTCAATTGACATGCTCATGGCCAGCTTGCCAAACGCATTTGGAAAGTGAGAGGAGGAAGTTTGAGCATAAACCCTTCCACGTGGACACATCAGAAATGTACGTCAGATGAGACCAAAAGGCAAGGAATGCGTGCCTAAACTCAAATTAACAGGCCGAGTTCCCAGTTCCAGCCAGATTTGTCACGTGAAGCCAGAAGGGATGCTTTAAAAGAAGATGCAATTCTCTCACTGTCTGTGTGGCTCCTCCATTTTATTTAATTGCCTGCATCTACTGAGGGGCAGTTCATGCACTAAGGCCAAAACGCAGAGCATGATTTAGTGAGATTCATTTTCATCTGTGACATGACTTTTTTGCCAGGTGCTGCATATGTATTGTGAGAAAGGTTGATGAAGGCATGTGTACTCCAGCTGAGACTCCCCTGAAGAAGATTTAAGTGTTCTTTATCTTCCTGTGTTTTGCTAAACTGAAGGAGAGGGATAGAGTATGATTGCTGACTTCTGCAGAACAGCCCTGATTTTTCCCTTCTTTGTACCAGCCCTGTGGCTAAGTGTATGTTCATGTAAGGGAGTACAGATGATAGGAAAATCGGAATCATTGTATGTGTTGATGAGAGACAGCAGGATAAAATAACAACTTAAGTCAGTGAAATTTAGCATCTGGGAGTACAGCTCCCTCTTCATGACTGAACTGCCTGAAGTTCACTTGTGGGCTGCAGGTGTCTGATAAATGAACTCTTTCTGGCAGCTTTCCTTGAGTTTCAGGAATAGAGTCCATGAACTCAAGTTGAAGACATTTAATGTTCTTTAGAAACTCTTACTCCATGCACTCACTAAAACAGATGTACATTCATTAATAATTGTTGCCTCGCTTAAGCCATTCTCAGGGAGAGAAAGTCTATATCCTTATCAGGAAAACGTGTAAACATTATGATTAGTTGTAAACACAGACAGATCTTTAATATGTCTACATTGAGTGAAACAGTAGATACTTATGAGCCCAGTGATATTTATAGAGGAAACAAAGTGAAAGAGAAGGACCTAGCAAAATAAATCTAAAAGTGAATACATAGGATCTCTGGGACATTTTTACAAAGGCTGAAAAACGAGGTGGATTAAATTTCCCAAACAGAATGTTACAGAGTGCTTCTATGATGAAGGGCTAGCTTATACAAGGAAATATTTAAATCACATCTCTTTAGATGCTTAGACTTAAAGGTACTTTTATAGAAAGTTTAGGACAGGTCTGAAATGTCTTTGGAAGCCTTAACTCCAAATTTAACCATCAAGCTAGAGACTTGAATACAAACAGTGCTCACACTCAGCTTTAAGAACTATTAGCTAGCACTGACCTATAACTATATTTGGGAGGCCGTACTGTTCCAAGAAAAGCAGTGGGAACTCGAAAGTTGGAAAATAAGAGAAGGAAGTTTTAGTATAAACCCTTCCATTTGGGCGCATCAGAAATTTACATCTCAGATAAGAGAAAAAGGGAAGGAATCTGTATCTAAATTCTCCCAAGGGTGGCCAAAGTAAGCAATCTCTCACAAAGCTGTTGGGTACGAAGTGAGATTGATGTCATTCAATCAGGCCAGGGTGTGCCATGCCCTGCATGCTGGGCAAAGAGAAATGCTCTGGTGCTCAGGGGTTGGCTGCCTCAACATCCTCTGGTGCTAAGCACCTTATTCTATTCCTTTGTGAATTATAATCCTTACCTTTACCACTTTTATCTGTATAAGGGGGATAATATTTCCTTAACTCCCAGCAGGTCTGTAGAAGGAAATATACATTAACTTTTGCTATCTCTGGAAGCTGTATGAAGATGGAATGCTCCCAAAATACTGATATGAAACTGCTAAGCAAGTGAACGCTCCAGTCCATGGCTGATGATTTATTTCAAGCGATTCAATCACGAAGCCAGGTACTGATTGCATTTTTAATAAGGCTGGCAGAAAGTTTCAGTGTTTCACTGAAATGAATAATTTTTGAGTGCTTTACAGAGCAAGTTTTAACCTTGCCTGCAATTTTAAAATATTAAAACTTAAATGTTAGAACTTGTAAGATCATTATGACAGATGTATTATTTTGTCACAGGGAAACTCATTTTCATCTTATCTGCTAATTATGTTATGTATTTCAACACAAAGTAATGCTACTTAATGTGGTGCTATCACGTTGCGTTTCTGAAAACTTCAGATGACTTTTTGAACATTAAAAATCATTCTTTATGCATTAAAATTGCTATTGCAGCTATTAGAGGAAATTTGGTTTTATTCTGTGTTCTGCAGTTAAATTCATATTTATTTTGGAGCAGTTAGTTATGGATCAAGTTACCAATTAGCTTTTTAAAAAGTAAAAATAGTTGAAATTTTGCCATCATTGCTTCATTCCAATGAATGGAATTTTGTGCAGCATGGAGGCAGTGCATAATTAAAAAAAATTAAATAAATTTCATATGAAACACTTAAACTAGCTCACTTCATCTTGAAGGAGTAAAAGCACTATAAAATGCCATTCCAGTTTACCTATGGTCCATGACATCAGTGGTGGGAAGCAGGGAAGTGCATGACCAGTAATTTAAGTAAAAGAATTGAATATCTGTTGAAAATCATGGGAGCTGTGATGACCTCATGGCTTTTGGAAAACTCTTGCCTCGATGCAGTTTGTGTTATCAAGCTAATACATCTCATGGGGTTTTAGTGTAAGGCTGAATCAAATAAATTCTTTCTGTTCAGCTGCTTAATTTCATTATCACGTATATTTTAAAAGCACAGAATAAAATTCTGAAGGCTTTGATGTGTAGAGTATGCCAAACATTTGAAACATTTATTAATTTTATGAGGCATAATAAAATATAATGATAGGAAATCTAAAATTTTCCATACAACTGTGGAGCCAAATAAATTTCTACATGTGACAGAATCCTTTAAGAGACAGTTTTTTCAATAATTGAGGTGCTGTGCTTTTCTTTGACTTTCACTAAGGCTTTTCATTGAATTTTACTATCTGATGATACCTCAGAGTTGTATACCTTATTTCAGAATCCAATTAGGTACCATTACAAGATCTGATTTCCTTGGTTGTTTGTTTATTTGGGTTTTTTGGTTTGGTTTTGTTGTTGTCATTGTTATTGCTGTGTTTTTTTCTTTGTTTGGGTTTTCTTTAACCTAATTGTCAGTCAATGTGCTACACTAAGACTAGCTTTCTTTTGGCTCTCATGGCTTTACACTGTGGGGAAAAAATAAAAGAACTATGCTTCATCATCCTGTCAGGGAGGTTTCTTAACAAATTATCTTTACCCTCAAAAGAAAACACAAAGACACTTTTGTAGCTTTAACAATTCTCATAGTTCTTATCTTATTTTCTTGGCTATTCAGAGAAAAATAATACAATCTTCTAGTTCCCAGAGATAATTAAATAAATATCTTTAAGGTTCTATGAAACCTAGATACTTAATAAGAACACTTAATTATTATTTAAGCAGTATGGTTTTTTTTCCTATAATACCGTCTTTTTAAAACACATTGTTTCTTTGTTGACCATTTATTTGTAAGGAGTAAATAATAGTAAATTACAATACAAAGTAGTACAAAGTAGTACACCCTTTCTTTCTTTGTATGCTTGTTCTTGAAATACTTGATAATCGCCCAAGGTTTATGCCTTAGTCTGGATGAAATTCACTACAGGAAAGTACCATAAGGCATTGTTTGGATTTTACTTAATCTTTCTCTTTTTGAGTGTCATGTAAAGGAAAGGTCTAGCTTTCAACAAAGAAATTATTTGCTATTCAATACCAGAGGGCTGGGCTGTTTCCTGGAGGTCTGAAGGTTGCTGGCGCTGGGGAGCAGCAGTGCCTTTGCCACCAGTCCCTTTCAGCACTGAATAACCAGTCCATCCAAAGCACACCTGCATTCCCAAATCACAAAGAGCCTGGGAGCTCCCTCCAGCTTGTGTCCCACCTTGTTCATCCCCACACAGTGGTACCAGTTTGCTGTGCATCTGGGACTTCATTTTCTGGTTTATATCTTTTTGTAAAGTGTTTTCAGCAGGCATCTTACGTTCCAAATTTATGTTGGGGTCTTATAAATCAGCTGAAGAATGAATGTGTGGTCCTTTCATGCCATAAATTTAATTAAACTGTAATTTGTGTGGGATGTTTTGCTAGTAACAGGTGGATGGAAAAATATTTCAAAATATGCAAGAAATACAAACCCCAGAAATTTCAGCTGTGTTTCTAGAGCATACTAAAAGCATAATGTTCAATGTTGTTTATTTTTTCATGTAAGAATAATGTAATTTACTACAGGGATCCAAACAAACTCATTCAAGTTGAGAGTTCTACCTTTTCTAGTGCATCACCAAATTACATCAGCAAATTACATGAAGTGCACAGACATAAAAGAGAACTGCATAAGTTATTCTGAAATCTTCCTCTGAGTTACTATTTTAAGCAGACCTGCATCATATATACAGAAAAAATAGTTTATCAGCTGCCTGGGTCTGAGTCAGTAACAGTGTGGCAATGCCCTTCTTGCCATTGCTGTTCTGTGCTGCTTCAGTGTCTCTGAGCCTGCTTTGAACAGTGAAGTTTGCAGGGAGAAGCTTGAAGAGACTTGAGATGTCACTTTACAAAGGCGCCCTTAACCTCTTTGGAGACCCCATCCATCCACGAAAAGAAGTTGCTGCTAAACTTTAAGAATGGAAAGATCAGTGAATAAATCCATTGTTAATTTTAAAAGCAATTTCAAATGCCTTTACAGTTAAGCCATTCAATTTCCATTGGTTTAAGTTTAATCATTTTTCATTAATGTAAGCTAATTTGCAAGCTAATCTAATAAAGTAGCATGAAACATGAGCAGCAATGCATTGAAATGAAGGAAGTTCAGCTGCTTGCAGCTCATTAAGGTTCTTGAAGTTTAGAAGACTAATTACTGACTAAGAATGATTTTGTTTACCTCTAAATTTTGAGAGTTCCTGTTTTATCCCACAGTTTAAGACTCATGGGCCAAATCATCAGTAGGTATAATTTGGTAGAGCTCTAATAAAGTCAACAGGTCAATTTAAAGCAGTTGAGAATTTAGCTTTTTATTGCTGTTGTTTTTCCCCAATTAAAAAAAAAAAAAAAAAAAAAAAAGAGTAAACTGATTAAAACATTCACAAGATACGTTTTAGCACAAACATTAGTAGGCTATAGTGCCTCATCTTTGTGTGCCTTCTAGAGTCCATGGAGCATTTCCCATTGGTTTCAGTGGGAGAAGCTTTAGACTCCAAACTTCTTCCTAAAGGAACAGGAGAGTTGTTCTGGTTTCCTATACAGCTGAAACTTCTCTTAATTGATTTATATCTGAAATAGAACCCAAATTTTATAAAGTAATCTACCAGTCCTAACTTGCCAATTGCTAAGGAGAGAAACTACATCACAGTCATCTGTGAGCTAATTACTCTTGCTGATAAAGGGCCATAAAACTATCTAAAGTCTTTTCTCTTCAAATTTCAGTTATTTTGCCAACTAGATTGAGCAGTTTGTTATTTACCAGATTTCTGTTCTACAAGCGGATCCCTCAGGTTATCACAAAATTAATCCTGTTTTTCTGTCATAGTGTTCTGATCAAACATGAAGGTTAGTTGTAGTCTCACTATACTTCTGTTGTTTATTCACTTATAGATGTCCATGGTCGCATGCTCAGGAAATCAGACAGTATGCATATGTTCAGCCAGTTACTGAGCCTGATTTTAAGGCATTTCCAAAATTGTCACTCCTGTGAATGCTGAATTTCTGCATGTTCAAAGGCATGCTCTTCACTCATGCCCAGTTTAGCTGGTGATCCAGGTCATTCTGCACCAGACAGTTTCTCCTCCTTACTTGCAATGATTTCAATTACTTTTTTTCTCATCAAATAACACAGAAACAAGAACTATCCCAAAGTACTGCATGTGTTATGAAATAGCTAGTTTGGTATGAAATCTTGACATTTAAACATAAATGTGGCAGCTGTGTGGTTGTATAAAGTATTGTAAATACTACAGTCTTAAAATATAATCAACCATCCCATACTGCATTACTTAAGGTATTATAAAAATCATCCCAAGCTCAGTACAATCAAAGGAATCATATGATTAGCATTAATGTAACAATAAACATTTCTGATTATCTTCTTTAATAACATGGGAAATGTTTCAACCTTCAGCAGGAGAAAAACAAATGCAGTTTTCTCACATGTGCTCCCTGTCTCAAGCCTCTCTCAGCAGCATCCTATGTGAGTTTCACCCACTTTTTCAGGGGAGGGAAGAGATGGATGAAGCTTGTGCCTTAGGGATAGCTTTAAACCTGATCCTGACACAGTTTCTGTTTGCTGGTTTGACCTTGCTGAACGACCGAGGGCCTTAGGGACTGCGCTGGGATGGAGACTGCCTCAGTACCACTGGCTCTGTTTATCTGTCTAGATCAGTGCACAAATCTAACAGGATGATTCTGCCCTTAAAGAGCTGCAAACACTGCTGTGTAGGGAAGCGAAGAGCCTCCTCCTGTCCCGGAATGCTACTGAGCCAAACGCTGGTGTTGCAGTGCGCTTGGAGAAGAGCAATGGGCAGTCTTATCCCAAATGAAGTTTCGGCAAGGCAAATAAACACTGGTGTCTGTGGGAGAGGCAGATTGGAAAATCTGTCTTATCCCCATTTTCCATAGTTACAGAATCTGCTGGACTGAACACATGACAACAGTAATTCTAGTTCATGAACAGGATGCGAAATTGAGAATTTAAACCTGACAGCAAGATGAGTGGGATTTTAGGCAAAAACAGACTATTGAATTTTAAGATAATGACTTAATTAGGACTAAATTGGGATCAAAATAGGATTATTTGTATAGCCGATAAAGTAAAGCAAATTGAATATATATGTTATGTATTTCTTTCATCATCATCAAAAAAGACAGCTGTGTTTTCTGCTACTCACACAGATATATAAAGTGTTGACTTTTATCACCTTCTTTCTTTCTTTCAGTGAAGTGTAGTATGTGGCCACAGTAAAATCTCATGTGTAGAGATTTCCATGAAAAAGTGTTTTATGAGCTTTTATGAACAATTCAACCAATGTGGCTGCACTTAAAGATTTGCCCTCATGCCTGTACTTGAGCTGCAAACAGAATAAGGCAGTTTCTTTTTGTCAGAATATGGAAAGAAAATAAAAAATTTCTGTCACGGGGCTAACTTACTTGGCATTGTTCTAACTTCAAAGAAGGCACAAAGAAGTGGTGGTTTGGAAACACTATTAAGTATGTAACAGGCTGCTGCAGGGGTGTGTAGCCCTCCCTTTTTTCGTGAAGGAAATCCCTATGCAAGAGCTATTTTCACGAAGAAAGGTTAATCCAGCATTGTGGACTAGGAGTTTAGACAGAAACAAGCAAAGGAAAATTCTACTGCTAAATTCGGTGGGCTGGGAAATCATTCCCATTATAGTTCCCATAGCATAAATGGAGTCTAGAAACGTTCATTCAACTTTTCAATTGTGAAGCAGGATTACAAAGCGAGTTAAAATGATTTGCTAGAAAAAACCTTTTATAAAAATTCAAGTCACTGAATATGAATAATTGCAGATGCAGACATTCGCACTAGAAAACTACTTCTGTATTACAGGGATATGAAAAAATTGCTATTTTTGTAAGAGAATGGCAATTATTAAATCACTAGGAACTGTTTAAATGCATTGGATTGTGGATGTGACCATTAGCAGCATGAACAGGTAATAGATATTTTCTTTCTTCTAAAAATCTAATTGCTCTCTGCTATATCAAGAGGAAATTTAGTATACTGAGGGATTCTCTGAGGTAACTCAGAGAATTCAATAATTCAATAATTTTCTTAGTGGAATTATCCACTGAATTCTTTGAAATTCACCTGAATGGGAACTGGTCTTCTATTTCATAAGAATTTTAAAAGATTAAAAATATTGAAAATTACCAAATGCTTATGAATTTCTGTCTGAAAACAAAAAAATTATTTATTGAAAGTATTTTCAAGATAAAAATACCCATCTATTCCTGGAATAGCTAAAGTAGGGTTTTATCAAGGTATTTCAACTAAGTTTTTCCTGATGGAGATACTGAACTTGACCACAAACATTTGTATTTCAATAAAGCATCTTGAAATAAAATTCTGTTGAAATGCTTTAAAAAAAAAAAAAATTGGAAAATTATGAGTAAATGACTGCATGAGGAGAGCCAAAGCATCTATGTCACAGACACTTTGGCCAGAGGCTCAATTTATAGAACCCAAGAAGTGAGATTTGTCAAACAGAAGAATGCAATCAACATGTTTTTCTTGAGCAAGGCGGTATCAAGGTCTGTAAACAGGCTTCATTTCCACCCCTATATTGGCATGAGAACAAATTCTTGGAGTTTGGCACACATACTAAATTGTTCATCTATAGAAACATTGCTGCAATAACAGTTTCCCACAGCAGCATATGCTGGATTAGCTTCTCCTTCAAAATGCAATCTCCTTATTCACACAGGGCATGAAGACTGTTTTACCCCTCTAATAATTTGAGGGCAGATGAATGTGTTTTACACATTAGGAATGTGTAAATTCTGTTAGGAATGAAATAATCCTAGTCTAAATAAACCCGGAATTAGTCGGTTTGCTCAGCTATATCTATATTTGTCCACTGTGCCTTTGCTGGACATGGTAAATTATGTGCTATTCTTTAAGGATGTTTAGAAAATCTCCACGTGGGTCTGTAATCTATCTGCAACCCTTCTTCCAGCTGGTTAATGGCAGAAAAAGGGCTGGTTTTGGCATGTCTCAGTTCTCTCCTGGAACATAACTTAACCAGCTTGAATCATGGGGAAACTTAACATCTTCTCTCCCACTACCCTTTGCAGTCAGAAGTTTGACACACTCAAGTACTCTGAGGCTATGTGAAAACTGTGAGGAAAAAAAGCTTTTAGAAGAGTGGGAATGGTCATAAACTTGGGAAATAAACCAAAAGGACATACATACTTATTTACATGTTACAAGAAAAATAATTTCCCTCATCTTCCACCTTTCTTTTCCAGTAGCACGTTTTTCCATTGCTCACGGCAGGTCCTGTAGATAAGGATAAGGTGCTATGGTAGCCTAGAGGTCTAAGAAGCATAGAAATTAATAACTATTTCTTAGCAGATCTGTCACCAGTGGCAAGGAAATAACTGGCATGAATCCTGTAAGACAGCATTACCCCCTAGATCTGCTGTTGTCTTCTACCCTACCCTGAAAGGACAGCAGAGACCAGGTCCACAGAGGTAGGGCTATTTTATGAACACCTTGAGTATGTCACGCTGTCTCCAGTGATACTCAGGCCTCCAATAGTTAAAGAGGGTCAGAGCACTCTTCCATAGTGTTTGATGCCTACCACTCTCCCCAGCATGTTTCTGGCCCCTCACTACTCACCATTTCCCAGACATGCTCAGTCTCAGTTTGGATTGTAGGAGGCACCAGCAAGTGTCATACAAAAAGGTTTCTCACCCTCCTCTTCAGAGTGGAAAGCTCAGTATGGATCAGTTTTTGGAGAATTAGACAACATTTCTTTACCCAGGGTTCTGATGCTTCTATCTATAGGGGTTTGCTTGTGTAGGTTAAAACAATCAGCATAAGAGCAATCTAGCAAAGCTGCAAAATGTGTCTAATGTCTTTCAGGCTTTTGGGTGATTGCAGAGCTTGAGCAGAGTCCTTGCTATGTGGAGAAGAGCTGTCTGTCCCAAACTGACGGCTTCCTGGTCTCTTGGTGTCCACACTTGAAAAGAGTGACCTCTCAAACCTTGGTGGAGGATGTAAAGGTAGGTGGCCAATGCAAACTGAATTCTCTACAACTTTCCCCCTTAGCTCCCAGACACAGAGCTCACAGACCTCATATACATGGACACTCTTGCATTCAAGTTTTGGTAGAACAGTTAGATATTCCAACTCTGGATAAATAAATTATTGCTCAAGGGTAAATTTCTGCCTGCTCCTCTACGGTCTTTGGAAACCCAGGAATTTATGAGGGGATGCATTTAGCAGCACTGAAAGCATTACTTGATCAGCTTCACTGTCATCAGCAGATGTCACTGCAGCCATTAGTAACTAATGAATTGTTTAAGAAGATGTAATGACTAATTTGTCTGGTCAAAAAGGCATAAACACAACCTTTGAAAACTGCATTCTATTAAGTCAAGAGAAAAATCTAGTTCATTGTCCTTTAATTTTCAAATGGGATGAGATCCAAATCTGTTACAGTTCTGAGACAAATTACCTGGCAAATTTGTGGCATTTTGTGAGATGCTAATGAGAAAAGAGTTGTGAAATACTTAGGGTAGTCCAATGAATCAGGTAAAGAAGCCAGAAGAGAGATTTATATAATCTTAATATGAGTAAGTTGGCTCCCAAAGGACCATTGAATAAAATATGTTTATCTTTCTGCTCTGCCCCCAGTGGTTTTTAACAATGAGCACTTACACCAAAGACTTCTGTCCTTTTCTATGTGTTTTTGAGTGGCCAAAAAATATTTAATGACTGTGAATGTTACCAGGTCCTCATTGACAAAAAGGTTCCTACCTTGTTTTCACAGAAAAATAGACAACAGATATAAATATGAAGCCTTTTCTCTACATATAATGAAACTAGGATCTATTTCCTTCTGATATAATTAATTAGTAACAATATTAGTGGTCACTGTTTGCAATCTGGAAAAATAACCAAAATAAACACAACTAAAAACCCACCAGGGTTTACATTTTTAACAGTTTTAACATCATTAGCAAGTAACCATGACACGACATTTGATTTTTACTTTTCCAGCTAAAATACTAATTAAGAGCCTGTACTCTGAAGTGGGAGGTGAGCTACTAAGAGAAGGAGAGGGTGTGGTAAATGTGTTCAAATATTTCAACAAAAATGTTCTCATATTAAAGGTTCCTCAGGCATGAAACTGAAGTAATTAGCTCTTATTTTCTATTAAGTTAGTCAGACTGTGCTGTCAAAAAATAACAGTGCAAAGAAAAATTATCTGCCATGCAGCAGCAAAAAAACCCGTAAGAATGGAAGGGTCAGCTAATCAGATACTCTAAATCAGTCTGTGCTACTTAAATCAGGGGAGCTGGGCAAATTCACAGTGGTGGATGATGTTGTTTCTTGGTGTGACTGTGTGTTCCAGGAAAGCACCACTCAGAGGTACAGAGATGGCTGCAGAAGAGGCAAAATTAATTGAGAAAAATGTGAATTGATGCATAAAAAGGAAGAAAGATGCTTTTCTCTGCTAAATATTTACTTCTATATTTAAGGTCTATCAAGGCACTGAAATATTTGTACACAATTCCTTGGTTTTTTTTTTTTCACTGTTATGATTTTCAGTAGTTGAATGAAAAGAAAAATGAAGATCAAGCTGAGTCTTTGTGAAGACACACAGCATTCTTGTTGGGCTGCATTAAATATTCCCAGCAAATTACTGTTCCTACTCCTCATTAGAGTGTAATACAACATGCTGATTGCAAGCCAATGGTGACCAAATCTGGAGTTGTGTCACCAGCGACAGAACATATACTGGTTACGTGTTACTCATGATGGGAAAAAAAAACCAACTATGCTTCAGGAATAACCTTCAAACCCATGGTTTTTGTTTAAGCAATGAAATTACAGGAATGGAGCAACTTCATATCATGTAACATGAACTGTGTGCAAAGGGGCACCACTTGGAATGGAATTTCCCTGTGACAGCCTGCAAGACTCTGAAGTTAAGGAGACAGCAACAGGGACAGATGTCAGGTCTTACAGCATATAAACGAGGAAAAGACAAAGAAAACAAATTCTTTCTAAAAAGTGAAGAAATTCTGTTGCAGGAAGGTTTCCTCCTCACTGGTAACTGCTAGACTGCTTTAGAAAGTTGTGATGAATTAAGTGCCACTGTAGTTTGGATTGCTTCTTAAATCACATTTTAAAAATATTTCCCAATTGAGCAGTATTATTTATAAACAAAGATCACAATTTATATTGAGACAACTGCTCTTTAGGCTATAACATTTTAAAAAGGAGACTTTAGAGAAAGGTTATCTTCCTTTGACAGACAAAAAATAGATCCTTTTAGATTTATTTACAATAAACTTACTTTGGGTTGTGTTCTGCTTATCTGTTGAGAGTGGATTATATGGGAGAGAAATAAAGTCTATTAGGTCTTCTTGCCCTCTTGTATTTCCATTATCTACACAGGCAGTAAATACCCTGCAAGGATTTTATGCAATTTTTAATATGAATCAAGGGGAAATTACTTTTAAATTTCTCATGTCCTCCTGAAAATCTGTTGGTCCTGGATATGAGAAAACATTTTTAGAAATGAGCTATGTGATCTTTAAACTCTTAGATTTTAGTTTATACACTCTAGTGTCATGCCTTTGAAATACTTGACAGTGTTGCATTTCAAACAGTTATCAGGAAACTAATTTATTTAATAAATGCCCTAGAATTACAAAATGGGGAGAAAGGCATCTCAAGTCTCCTTTCACTCTTCTAGGCAATATCAACAAATGTGTCAATATTGACAGGATGATTAATCCTGCTAGTCTTTCCTTAAAATGTTATGATATTGGAAGCTGTATTGCATCTCCAACTAATCCAGTCACTGTACCTCACTGCTGTAAGAAAATTGGACAACACATACTTGTGCTGCTAGGAGCAGGTGAATCCTTACTCTGGACTGCAATGAAGTGTGGCTGCTGTGCACTGTTCAGTGAGATTTTCATGCTGGTCTGTTTAATACAACTAACATGCTAATGCTAGTGTGAGGAGAATATATTAGAATAATTGTGATCACATCAGCTGCAGTCATCTCTCAGCAAGTGGACTTTGCTCACTTCAGCCCACTGTGGTTTTAGTCAGAAAATCAGAGATATGGCAAGTGGCTATTGGCACTAATCTGGTGATCTGGTAACAGATTTCCTCAAATACCACCAGTCAGTCTGTAGGATGGGCTCTGAAGGAGAGGAACCCTGGCCAGGACAAAGCAATGGCACATAATAGCAAACTAAGCTGGCCCATCAGGCAGCATGGTGTAGCTCCTCTGATACACCCACTTTTAGTTGAGGAATACATTAATTTCCACTGGGAAGAATATTGTTTGGCTTTCCTTCTTTCCTCTTCCAGACAGCAGAAAACATTCAGAAAGAGAGAGACACCATGTTAATTTTCAGGAATTACTGCTCACACTTAGTAACTGATGTATTCAATCTATATGGTTTCAAAAGGACTAGAATAATAATATTTCGTCTTTTTTTTTTTTACTTCCCCCTCTGGGCAGCACCCTCAATGTGACTGAATCATTAAGAGATCTCTTTGATGTTTGTAATATTTGTCATGCAAAACAAGTTTTAGCACTCAGCATTATTCTCACAGGACTCACTCTCTTAGGCAATAGAAATAGTTATTTAAAAATTCTTCTGTTTGAGTAGAAGTGCTTCTTTAGAGCTCCACCAAATACATTGCGGGGGAGGGGGAAGGAAGCTGTATCATATATTTGGTTTACCAATGGTCACAGCTGTGCTAATACAGCAGAATATTAATCTGTATTTTTACACTCAGAAAGGATTTTGGAAGAGCAAGTTGCTTCTGAAAAGGGCATGTGCAACAAATATTAGCTGTAAATAAATAAAAAGTGGAGGAGCCTTCTAGGAAATATTTGTGTATGTAAATGCACTCACTCATGTAGAGTAGGAAGCCAGCCATGCTGTATTTATCCAGAGAAATCTATGCCATGCTAACCAAGTTCTTATTGAAAGATTTCATGTGTTTATTTCTCTGTGCTCTAATACAAGAGCAAAGAGGTCATGGAAAATACATTTGAATTTGTCAGTTCCAGCAGCTTTTATTAAATTAGGAAGTTTCAGGAAGCTGTTGGGGGCTTGGTTGCTTGTTTTGTTCTCAGTGTGGTGTAACAGAGGGCCCTTTCTCAGGTTCAGTGGGGATATTGCACTCTTAAATGAACAAAAGGAAATCCAATACATAAAATCTTGTAATTTTATTTATAAATTTATATTTGCAAGTCTTATGCTCATCTGACACCTAGGAGAAGTTGCTTTTCTAAAGTCACCAACACAAGGAATTGTGACTGTATTCCTGTAACTAAAAAGTTAAGTACATATTGCCTGTGAAATAAGACCAAACATTTTCAGAATTAGAATGCAGAGACTTGTAACAAATCTTGCTCTGTTTTAGATATTGTTTAACCAAACTCTTTTATCTCATAATTTTTTTTTTTTGTTACAAAATGCGTCATTCAGAAAATATTTCCTGACTTTGGGGAATAACATTTGCACAGAAAAACCGAACTTGTTTTCTAAATGATGTGTAAAAATTAGTCACATTGTGTTGGATTTTTTTTCCCCCAGAGGAAAATCAATGCAAGTCTTCCTGTGGTTGAAAGGATTATTTACTTAAATGTTTGTTCCGTTTCAGCACTGTGCAATACAATGCATCTAAGAAAAAAGGTCAGATTCAGATTTGGATCACAAACTCCAGTGAAACCCAATCTATTAACAACACATTGTGATGACATTTATGCTGTGAGGGTATTGTATAATGACTCTAAGTCCAACAAAATTAATTTGCAAATGTAAGTGCAGAGTTTGACAGGTTAGAATACGTCTGTTTCAGACAGCATGGCATTTTGATGTGACATATTCCTTGTGGATAGTCTGATGGGAAGAACAAGGCTGCTGGAGGAACTTGATAGAAGTTTTACTGAATTTATTTCATCATAGCTGAGAAGAAACTGATATAACTTGAACTGTAATTTGCCTTTATTTCCACTCATCCAATGAAACTTGCTTCACCAGGGTAATTTCTAATGGTAGGACCTGTGCTTGTAGAAGAAAATAAATGCGTTGGAGCACAGCTGGGGTTTTATCAATATCTGCAGTGTGATGGAAAGGGTGGGAAATAGGGCAAATGATGGCCTATCCCCACCTTTTCCAACAGGACTTGTACAACAGGATGATTATTTGAGACAAGTAAAATTATACTGGTCTAAACATAGGAACTTTGCTCTAGTTTTTGACAGACAAGGCAACAAACTTTCTTTGAACTGCTGAGGAAGTGCCAAGATATAACCCTGTTATTTCTGTAGTTGATGGGAAGACATATCAACACAAAAGACAGAGTAGTTTAGATAATGGGAAATAATTCATATGAGATTGTTTAATAGTAGCACAAAAGAAATCAGATTAAGTGATATCAGTACTATAGATTCTTATTTAAATTTTTTTTTTTCTAGGTCTTAATATCTTTAGTTTCTCCTTCATGTTGTTTTCTTGAATATGATCATATTTGATTAGACATTGCTGTATTTTATTTGGCACTTGTGTGGACATCCTTTTTACATTTCATTTTATTTTCTGAAATATATAAGCCCAGTATAATATTTTTAAAAGGATACTTCATGAACTACATAAATCATACTTTATCTGTAGCATTCCTATGTTAAAGCTGAATTGGTCTATCTATCTATTATAAGTCCTGATTTGGGAGGTTTAAATATTTCAGCTTTTTCTCTCTAGGCATAGCCAGCACATACTTTATTTTACTGTGTCTCCAACTACCTTATTCTCCAGCCCAGGTACTATAGCTCAGAAGCAACAAGCTATCAACCCACCCTTGTCATTTCAATTTTTCACACATTTTCTTAGGCTATATGTTCTGTATCTCAGTGAACTCTTATCTCCCTGGTCCACTGCCATAGCTTTGTGGTATATAACAAAGCTTCATCTCTGAAATGTCAAAAAATAATGAAAATAGGAAAATCACAAAAGAGAAATTGGCCACAGCCAATTCTGTGGATCCAAAGCTCTTAGGCTTCTGTTCATCAGCAAACCTTAAGTGAGGCAGTTTTTTCCATCACCTGCACTGCAGCTCTGCTGTCACTTGCCAGTCAGGTACTACCCAGCAATGAGCACTTCTGGAAGAATTTTTCTGTGTGGGTACTCTCTATCAGCTGCAAAAAAGACTGCACATCAACAAGGCATCACTCTTCTTTTTCATCTTTTACACAAATTTTTTGAGAGTACAGAAAAAATTACAGGAGAAGGTGACATAAGAACATGTAGCACTTATAAAAGAAGGACTGTAGGTGGGATTAGGAGATTTATATAGAGCTTGAAAATTTCTTAGGAAGGTCATTGTCAGTGCAATCCTCACTTTCATTACTACATTTCATCAAAATTTCAATCATCAATTCCTTTTAAAATGTGATATGTTCCTTCCACTTGGAGATGTGATTCTTCCCCTGGGATGAACTGATGACTAGCCATTTCATCAGTAATAAACAAAAAATCTTCAGTATCTCTTGACATTAAAACAAATCAGTGTTAAGGGGAAAAAAAATGCAAGGAGGGAGAACAATGGATGATGTTGTTCCCATTTAGTAGATGGATTGAAACCGAAAAGCTGCAGAAAGAAAGGAAGGACTAAAATATATTGCCCACCCTAAAGGCTGAAAAGAGTGAAGAAATATAGGCCCATTCCAGCAGAATGAGGGAAAGTAATAATTTTCTTCATAAAAATAAACCAGCATTTATCTGCAGAGTGATGTGAGATATTTGACCATTATCTTATCAGAGCAGCAAGGCAGTTATCAGTGTGGCAAAAGATCTAATTGTGAGAATTCTTCTGAAATTAAAAAAAGAAAAATATCAGGAATAAATAAAATACTGCTAAAAGGCATCAGTTTCCCTCCCGCATACACATCTATGCAGCTCTTTCCATGCAGTCCTAAACATGAAATATACTTTAGGAAAAAAACCAAACAAACCACATTAAATTTTGAATAAAATTATGGATGATGCAATGAAAACACATTAAATTCACAGTAACATCCTTACAGCTTTGAGGATATGACACTGGCTGTTCTGTGCCTTTCTCTCTCCGATGCCACATGTCATCAGGATCAATTAATGATTTTAGATGGACCACACACAAACACACACACACACACACACACACAGACACACACATGCATTTTGGGCAACCTGAATTTCCAGCTACTGTGCCATGTAGATTGTGGCTTACTCCCAAATCTCTGACCCATGATGTTGCAATTTCAGTGAATGTTGCCAGAATTATTGGATGGACAGTGTGAAGTGCATGTTCTTAGTACACAAGTGTCTGCCAAAATAAGAGCAGTTAAATGGAATTTATTCCATCTTTTCCAGTGTAACAGAAGCCAATAAAACCTGAAATATTTAGTTAGTTAATGCAGTACCAGAAATAACAATTTTACTGAATCAGAGAGAAAAAAGAAAACCACGGAAAAAAAACCCCACTGGGGAAAAAAAAAAAGAAAAAGAAGAAAAATTATTGAACTGACAGAGCTACGGAATAGAAAATCTAAACACTCAGCATCTTCATATTCTGAGTACGCTAATGCATAAATTATAATCAAGGGATCAACTGAATATTTGTGGAAGAATAAAATGAATGACACCAAATTAAAGAGCCAGCAACTACACGTTAATGACCCTACCTCACCACGGCATGCTGAAAAAGATTAAAATTATATTCATGGTTGTTTGGTGGCCAGCCTTTGAAACTGAAAGCTAAAAAACATTTAAGCAGAGATTACGATTGATGTTTTGTGGTTGGAGCATCAGAGAGATTTACTTTCTTTACCAGCCTTATCTAGGATCATCTCCTTCCTGAAGTAGAAAGCAATGAAATGCTGGGTAAACACATAGAGGGGTTTGGGGTTTTTTTCAGTTAAACATTTACCTTGCCCTTTTTGTGAGGGTTTCAATAGATTCAGTATGATATTGAAAAGCATGAGTCTGGGTCTTGTGTGCATATATAGGGAAATTCGAATCCTGAGTCATACCTTACTTGAAAATGCTCTTTGGAAGCTTCATATATATTCATTTAATCTTCTCTTCCTGTCTGCTTTAGTCCTCTCTCTCCTGGGTCTCTGCATCTGATTACAAATCCATTTTCTCCCCAAAACACCAAATCCTATTTAGAACATATTCAGGACACAGCTCCTGAGTTTGAAGCAATCTGTCATTTTTATGAGGAGTTTTGACTGATTTTTATGGGAAGCCTAAGGGACAAATGGCATGCAGCATGCCAGAGTGGAGTGATTAGCCTGCCAAACTTGGAACCTCTAGCAAACACCCATTGCTGTTCTAATTAACTTACTACATTCACCATTTGCATAAATAAATTGCTTAATTGATGCTTCCTGAATGGCATGACTTTGCACAAATTTTGCAAGACCAAAAATATCCATGAAGGCCTAGCAAATTGTATAGCTTTTATAAACAACTGCTTCCTTTCATGGAATCCTCATTCATAAAGTGTTTACCAGTGTTATTTTATTTTTTTATATAAGATCTTTTTTTTTTGGTTGAATTATGAGCTTTCTAAATAAGATATGAATGCCACGCCTTTCAAAATTTGTTTTTGTAATGAACAGGTCAGTGGTTCTTTAAGTACACAGCCAAGATATGGCATTCATATCTCATTAGTGAGTATCTTTCTAAGAGTTCACAGGAATCTCTTAAAGAATTTAATGGACACTATAAAGAGATGCAGCTGATTTTCTGCATTTTTCATGAGAAACAGAAAGACAAGGGAATTGTCAAGTCTACAAAAACAACATTAGAAGTTAAATTTTAGTGGAACAACCATAAATAGAGTACAACATAATTGGGGAAGGAAAATCTCATTTGTGAAAATCACATTACATCCACCCTGCTAAGACTAATACTATAAAAGAAACTGCAGCATAAAAAAAAAAAAAAAAAGGCATAAAAATAGCGAGGGTAAAGTTTTGAAAATGTACTGGGCACACCCTATCTTTCTCAATATTTCTTTTGCTCTGGGAATAGCTTATACTACAAAAGTAACACATCCTGAAGTAATTGCTCACTTACAATTAAGAACAAAGCAGCTGGGGAAAGAATCCTTTAGTCACAGGAGAAATCAAGATGAGTAAATGCAATAAAATAAAATATCCCTATGCCTGAAAATAGGTTTCATAAAAGCTAAGAGAAATGAGGAGATTAAGCTCAACTTCCACGCTTAACCATCTGCAAGCAATTTTGTATATGTGGGTGACTTCACCATTCCGTACCTAACCTGGCAAGATCAGACCAGAATGACTTCTCTTCCAAACCCCAGATAAACAGATCATAATATTTCAGAGTGTTTCATCAATGCAAAAGGATGACTTAAATTACAATGACTTTAGCTGAAGTAAATGGTATGAGATACCTCCAAAACCAGTGCATGAAGAAATGTAGCTCACACTACTATTTATTCCTCCAGGATAACACTGATGGGTGAAGCTCAGGGTTAAAGTGTTTTGTGTAAGCCTTTTCCCACTGAACAGAAGTGTCTGTGTCACTCATCTGCTTGGTGGAAAAACTGTGCCACGATATTCACAGCTCTTGAGCAAACAGAAAAACTTTAAATTATGAACATTTTTGGCTTGTGATGAAGCAATCTCAGCAGTCCAGGAAAGCTTTGTCATCTATCTTCTGTATCTGTGACTTCTCTCCCCACCCTTTGTTGCCCTCTAGAAGCCTTTGAAGTAAGATTGGAATCAAATCTTGATAGCTGATGCTATCTCAAGGCATTCTTCAAATATGGGAAAGGCAATATAAATCTGCTGGGCAGTACTCAGTTTGGGATCAGTATGTGGTTTGATACCAGCCCTATGCAAATCGAAAAGGAATAATAAGTTTGGGAACTTCACGAGTATCTATTGCCAGATTCAGGGTTGCAGAAATGAGATTACTAATTGGACATTGAATTGGAGTGCCACAAAGTGCTGGTTTTCCTTACAGAGGAAAGCTTTTTTTACTATGTATTAAAATCATATAGAGAAAAAACCCCAAACAACAGGGGACAAAACGCAGCAGAAATACAAACATATCATAAGACACAAGTTGAGGTCAGGGGCTTTTCTTATAGCACCAAAAGATGTATTTCCTTGAAACTCCTATTGGAAAGACTGTTCCGTTCAAGGTCTACAACTTTACATAAGAGAAAAAAAAATTTTTTAAAAATTAAACATTAATGTGTTATAAGACATTTCACCATTAGTGAAAAGCAAAATAGGAATCTTGAGAGGGAATTGTCTGGGTTTTTGATACCAAATGCTGATTTTATCTGCCTATAAAATGTGTTGAACACAAAGTATAGTTAAAAATTCTCCTAAGAAACAAAAGCTAAAACTAATTAACATGATTGTCTACTTCATGGGGATAGAAATTCCCACAGGATACAATAGCAGTTACAAATTTATTCATTCTGAAGTGAAACAAAAAATCAAATCTCAACATTTTCTGCACCTTTTTCTATTGTATAACAGAGCTGGAGTGTACCTCTTCAGAATTTTGAAATGCCATTGGCATTCTCCTCATTTTCTGTTACTTTGCATTGACACCACCAATACCAGGAACTGTTCAGGGTCCAGCACAGGCCCTCAGCACGGACAAGTGTCCCCTGCCTGCAGGGTGACAGAGTGGGGATGGCACTAGGAGCTGCCATCACCTGCCCAGGGGGACTGCAGTCCCAGAGCCACCCGTGCTGCAGCCCCCTCCAGCTCAGGCAGTGCTTCAGGAAAGATCCCGAGCAGACACACACCTGCCTCCACCTGTCCCCAAACCCAGTCCAACAACCCTGAATGAGGGCCCCTGTGGGAGGTGATCTCACCCAGGGACAGGACTCAGTGCCTGGAACAAGCCCAGTGGATAGCAATGGATAGACTCCTGCTGCTTTGATGATCTCTGCACCAAGCACTGAGTGAATATTTTAGCACAGTTTGTGAAATTCCCTTCTGGATGCTGTGGTGAAGTCACTGGAGCCTGTGGAGTTCCTCTGGGCCAGCGTGCACAGCTGGGCCAGCAGGAAGGTCCCTGCCTGCTCTGATCTCACACCTCCCTCTCACCCACCTGGAGACACTTGATGACTCTCCAGTCTCTCTTTTGGTTCTTATAATGGATTTAATAAAGGAAGTGCTGACACAATCTTCACTACAGCAGCATAAGTCCTCCCCTCCAATAAGGGGGAAAAGTACGAATATAAAAATGGCTTTCTTTGTTCCAAACAGAACAAACCAGATGGTTTCCCAGACTATAGTGCCTAAAAACTCTTTCACTGATTCCAGTGTGTACAGTATAATAAAAGTGTTCAGGGGCCTCTAACTTCGTACAAGGTATTTTATTGTCTTTGTTCACTGGTCTGGATATTTGCCATGACAGTAATTGAACCATGAAAAACATATATTTCTTTAAAGCATATTATAGTGCAGTTTTTAAGGAATTGCTAGTAGAGTGTAATGGAAAGGATTTTCATTATTTAATGCTTTGGTACAACTAGTACAGTTGAATAAAAGAACTATTTTATATATAAAATGTATATGGTATTCAGCCCTATCATTTCTCAGAGCAACATTAAACATAACCAACATTTTCTAAACTAGAAGAAGTTTGTATCTAAAGAATGGATTTCTATGCATTTGAATATTTTTACTAATGCTTGTAGACTATACACTGCGTAGTAGCAGCAGAAAAAATATATACTTGCTACTAATTATATTCCTGAAGGTTGTATATCACATCAGGATTAAGCTGATAAAGAATTATCAGTATCAAAAAAACTGTAAAGGAAACCCCGTTCAAGAGAAAGTTCAAAGGCATTCTTGTAAACTTTTACCCAGAGGAGCCACACCACTGAAGCTGTTTAACCAGGGAGTGCTGTGAGTAATCACCATATTGGCCCCAGATACACATTTTCTTCCCCAAAACAGTAATAAGGAAGAAAAGATAAACACCTTGGTGGAGCAGGAGGAAGCTTTTAGCAATCCCAGGTGTGCAGAGTTTATAAGTAAGAACACACAAAAAAAAGGGAAAATGTGAGTAACTATCACTTTACTCTTTTAAAATTAAATTAGGCGATGTATCAGTGGAGTTTAGGGAATAGGAACAATTTTGAGGAATGCGCAAAACCACAAGATTTCTTCAATCTGTAATTTCTATGGAACAGTACAGTATGTGCTAGAAAATCTATCATTCTGCATTAAATGTTCCTCATTTACCCTGTCACCACCTCATCCCCATCAGCACTGTTTCCCAACATTCAGGTGCTCAGGCACAGGCAGGGACAAGCCTGTGGCACGTACTAATGTGAGTCAGGAAGTGCCATCTTGACAATGTCATGTTTTTATTTCTCTAGAGAAAACAAATTGAAATTCAGCCTTAAAGCTTACATGACAAGACAGACCACCATGGAACTGTGTTTGAAGATCCAAACAGCAAAATTAACATATATTTCACAGAGGACAGGATATTTCAGGCAGGCAGCAGCTTTACAGTATTTATGTTAGAGTCTGAGTTAAGCAAACTTTTGTTGAACCAGCTGCCCCCTCCACTGCAGCCTTTCTCTCTGTAATTATCTGAATGTCTTCCACCACTGCATTTACATCCCCTATGGAGATTGGTCCTGCTGGATGTGTCACCATGGCTTGCATGGGGTCTCTAAGCTGAAAGAATGAACCAAAATTGATCTATAAAGCAATTGCCTCAGAAGAACCACTGAGGCATGCTGACAGCTCCTCACCTCCTCCCAGTGCTCAAAGTGCTCTGTGAGCTGGAGAGACAAAGGATTTTACAGGCTGCTGTGGAAGGCTTTTTACAGGTGAGGTTTGGATAACCACTATCAAACCACTGCTCCTAATTTACTATAATCTGTCAGTCCCTTGGGTTTCTGCAGCTGGTGGAAGGGGGAAGAGAGAAATGGAGTTTTAGGTCTGTTTTAGCAGACAGTTGAAGCTTAGAGACACGTAATATAGACCTTGTAGGTACCTCATTAACGACTCAAAGAAGAAAACACTGTAACTAACATGTTTGAGGAATCTTTGTATTAATTTTGAAAACCTGTAGGACCAGCTTCAGAGAGGTCTGCATTACTCCTTTTGAGAGAGTATATTGTGCATAGGCCTTTGGGGTGTTTTATTGCAGTGATATAGATAAATACTAGGAAAAGAGAGAATTTTTTCTATTCT
Source organism: Pachycephala philippinensis (assembly GCA_013397055.1). Taxonomy (NCBI): domain Eukaryota; kingdom Metazoa; phylum Chordata; class Aves; order Passeriformes; genus Pachycephala; species Pachycephala philippinensis. The sequence continues at coordinate 933,920 of VWZT01011431.1, read as the reverse complement.
TTCCCTATTAAAGAGAGGAAAATGCAGTTCTCCTTAGGTTCAAAAGTTTAAGGAATAGTCAAAAGCTTGTTGAAGAAATGGATTCATCCTGATGGCTTTCTATCAGGACTTACAGCTTTCAGGAAATAATTTGCCTGTGTAGGTATGTCTTTCAATTTGGTTTGTGCCTTGTACAAAATTCATGTTAATCAATTATACATTTAAGTTTACTGTTAATAATGAAAAATTTGTCTATCTCATGGATAAGGAAGAGAGCTGGAAGCTTGCTATATCTGAACAGCCTCTGAGCTTGGCCAATTTTCTGTGTATGTGAAATCAAGAAAAAATTTCTAAAGTTAAAGTGCTGGCCATGATTAGTGCATCTTAATGTTCTCTACAAATGCTGTCAGATTCTACGGGAAAGCCTTACAAAATATAATAGAAAAGATTTATTTCAGCCAGGATTTCAACCACCCGAGGGATTTAAGTAAAGAAAAATGCACTGCATTACTATAGCTTATTGCAGACAGCTTAAAAAATATGAAAAAGGCAAAGTTTTCTTTGAAATTTTAAAAATTAGGAGTAAATTCTGTAGAAGCCTAGTATTTTCCATAAGACTTTTTGGTTTCATTCATCACTTTCTACAAGTTTTTTTTCTGCAGAGATATTCTCACCTGAGGCATCTTAGGTATTAATATGTTCTGCACTGTCCAATGTTTTCCCTTTGCTCAAACACTCCAAATTACTAGTTTTCCACTGTGAGTTAGGATATATCTGTCTCAACCAAGATAAAAATGAAATGTTATACATATTTAGGTTCAGTCAAATGATTAATTCCAGCTGAATCTTTCAGAAATGATTTCCCAGGTTGAACACCTTAGATCTTGGTAGCCAAAACCACCACCCTCCACAATGATGACCAGTCTAAAGCAAATCAGTTTTGCTTTGTTTACAGTCATTGATAGAGACATACCAAGGGTCTGGCCTTCATAGTTAGATGAGGAGCCTTGGGATATCATAGGAAAAGTGGCCAAGTGTAATTAATGGATAATGTCTGGCTCCATAAAATCTCTCCGTGCTTGCAGATGTTCCACACTTTATCTCTCTGTCAGACATGAGCATCATAACCTTGAAATGATGTGCTTAATTTTAGGGTCTGACTAAACTGAGATGTAGACATGTGGCCTCAGTGTTCCCAGGCAGTTCCTGGTGGGGAGAAAGGAGCTGCCTGCCCTGGAGCCAAGGAACCCACCGGCCCCTCACGGGCCATTTGTGTCAGCACTTCATTGCCTTTCTTGTCAGAAATTCTGCCAGATGAGAGGCAGGACATCAAAGCACCTTGTGCCCACCCTGGCTGCCTGAGTGGCAGCTCCCCATTACCTGCAGCAGCTCCAACACTACCACACTCTGCGAGGGTGAGTTTTAAATTCTTTGGAGATCTATCTCCAATTATACAATTATCTAATCAAAACATCTGCATTTTTATGTCCATGTATGATAAGACTTTCAGAACTCCACAGGTGACAAATTTATACTTTTCAGCAAATAAACTCCTAGAAATAAAGCAATTGTTATTGCAGACTAAATAGGATTTTTATCTCACACCATTTAAAAGAAGTTTTTGCTGCTAATTTTCTTCTTAGTTACAAAAGGTCATTCTCTGAATGAAGGGTGAGACATAGCTGTTTAGACAGTGCAAATGACAGTTCTGACAGAAGAGTTAATATTTGACAATGTGCAGGAGGCATTGATCAGTGTATTTTCAAATCTTTAATTCCGTAAAATTGGACAATTAATGTCATGAGACTTAGTCTGCAGCATGCAACTTTTGGGTTTGTTTGCAACATGTTTGGATTGCATTTGAACTCTTGTGTAAGAGGGATGAGTCCTCTTCATATATACTTGTATATTTTACACAATTAACCAAAAACCTTTCTAATGCCATTTGAGATACTATCTTTAAAAAACAAAAATTAAGCAAATGTGATTGACATGAGGCTGTATGCATAGGAGCTGATTTCCACCTGAAGTACTAGAATAAAATAACCACAGAAGGGAAGCCTGGAGCAATATCTACACAGGCTTTCCTTACAAATGTTTTCCTACTGCCTTGAGGGGCAAGGTTTGAACTTGAACCAGTCTGTCTTGTACTTCACTTTCTTTCTTAGACAGCAGCTATCTGACCCAAGTCGGGACTAGGAGGTAAAGATGAGCAAAACAACTGCTCTGGGAATTCATTCCCATGTGGCACGTACTCACTGTGGATGGACCCCAGCCACATCCCAAGACAGGTAACACCTGGCTGGACAGGGCACTAGGGGCCAGAATTCAGTTGTATTTAGAAAGAAAAGTAGATGTTTCACAAACCTCACTTGACACATCACTGCATTGGTAGCACCTGCATTCATAAGGTCACTGCCTGGATGTTTAGTAAATGCTGCCAAACACCCATTCCTATAGACATTTTGTATCTGGTTCCAGTTTTCTTTTCTTATTTTCACTATATATCATTTGGGATAAAAATTAAGTCCCTTATGTTCATTAACATTATGATCGATACATTTTACGTCAGCAGTCCTTTTAGTCTAAAAATTCTGACTTTTTCTAAGCAAGCTCCTCTGTCTCTGGAACAAGATGGGAAAAAACTGCTCCAGTAATTGTTAAAGAGAAAGATAAATTTAGCTTTTAAATTTTTTTTTACAATCCCCCTAATTTTAGTACACTGTGCCAGAATAAAAGCTACTTCAGCACAATTGCATATCTTTACTTAAAACCAGTTTTTTTGGCTATAAGCGTTTACCTAGAAGGTCTGAAACCCCATGGAATTATATCAAGAAGGTTACTAGTCATCCTACTGTCAATTTTAGCTGACATATTAATCCATCTCTCCCTTGGCTGCACTATGCTACAGCAACTGCACTGTATTAATCAGGTGGATAGAACAGAACTTTTTTTTTTTTTTCCAAGAAAAGAGTGTGGGAAAATGCACTTGTCCAACTTTAGCTGCAAAGAGTCTAATTCAATCTGAATGAACATCAAATTGGGCTTTCTGGAAAATACTAATTTATTTAAAATATTCATTCTATAGTTTGTTTCACAATAAACAGAAAATTAAAAGAAAGTATTGGTAATGTTTTTCTGATTAATATTTTCAAGATATGACCTACTTCTTATGATGGTTTATCAGGAAGATGACAGCTTAGTAACTCTTTGAACTGACTTTACATATTTACAGATTTTCTTCTATTACCATACCCTGAGACATGGAGGAAGCAGAGGAAGGGCAGAAGGAAGGAAGGGCAGAAGGAAGGAAGGGCAGAAGGAAGGAAGGGCAGAAGGAAGGAAGGGCAGAAGGAAGGAAGGGCAGAAGGAAGGAAGGGCAGAAGGAAGGAAGGGCAGAAGGAAGGAAGGGCAGAAGGAAGGAAGGGCAGAAGGAAGGAAGGGCAGAAGGAAGGAAGGGCAGAAGGAAGGAAGGGCAGAAGGAAGGAAGGGCAGAAGGAAGGAAGGGCAGAAGGAAGGAAGGGCAGAAGGAAGGAAGGGCAGAAGGAAGGAAGGGCAGAAGGAAGGAAGGGCAGAAGGAAGGAAGGAAGGAAGGACAAAATGCAAAGAAAAAGCCATGTTTACATAGAAGGGAATTTCCATCTACAGCCAAAGTCTTACTATTCAGTTTAACTCAAATAAATTCAATGTATATTGCAAAGTCTTTGAAATAAACAAAAGAAACCCCACAATTTTTCATGTTTGCAAATGACTAACATTATGTTTACTAAATATGATTTACTTCTGCTGGTATAAACAGATATTAGAATATTCTATTTCCCCTGGGACCTGTGAGGCCCTTTGTGTAACAAATAATTTGTTTATCTCTGCATTTTCAATTTCCAAATTTTGTATGTTCCCAATAATATCATGGTAAGATTTTAGGAAACATTTAAATGAAAGTTCTAATAAAGACATTTAAAATCCATATATTCAGTGAAGCATAGTTTCTTTAAAATTCTCTGCCTACCAGAGTAAATCTTACCCTATTCCCTTGTTCATCCAGTCTGTAGCTCCAAAATAAATACCACAGTAATAGATTTTTAGCACCCAAAGGGCTTTGGGCTTTGGGCAACCTGGGGCTAATAACTTACAGTGCCAATAGCAACCTTAGTATGCAGTAAAGAGAAAGGCAGTAAAAAAAATAAAATATAATATTGAGAATGTGGTTTGATCTACAGAAGCCTCTCTACCTGTGAAAGATTTCAGGTGCTCTTCCAAGGCAGACTCCCCCACGCTGCAGGGACAGAGGAGAGGAGGGCTGCTCCTCTAGATGATCAGTTGTTTTTCTGTCCTATATCCAGTTGTAGATGATTTCTGTGCTCTTTAGAGCTGACATTAAGACTCCCTTCAACAAACCCGGGTAATGTGAGCCACATTTCTTCATTCCAGTCACTTCTTTGGGGGTTTACCAAAGTAATTTAGAGTAGTGCTTCTTATTAATATATCACAGCCTGTCAAAGAACTGGCCTAGAGGGAAGCTGTGCTGCTTTCTAAGAATTTTTCTCCTTAGCTGTAATAGAGGAAGGAAGAGTGACACTGAGGGCCAGATGTCAAGAATGAGAGCCTGCATTATTCTTGACTTTCTTGCAAGTGTCAAGATATGTTAAGAGACCTGAGCAGAAATGCTAAATATGCGTGCTCAGGTAGTGCCAAACATGCTGGGGAAAAGAAAAGCAAGCACGTGTGGTACCTCACTGCTCTGGAGCTCGGTGGAGTTTTCCAGACTGCAGGGCAGAGCTGGCAGGCTTCGAGCTGCAGAGCCTGATCAGTGTGCAGTGGTACAGGTGGGCAACCCCTGCGAGCTCCCTGGGCTCCTGCAGCCCCCACTGTCCTCAGCCTTCACTGTGCATGCTGCCACAACTGTCCTAGAGAGTCAGGACAGGCAATTAAATCTGTTCTGCAAACAGAAACTAAGTCGCAAGCAAATGGCTGAACTCTAGGTTTCAAGGGGTTAGGATTTTGCCAAGTGTCCTGGAGCAAAGATGAGCCTGAGATTGGAATTAAAATCTGATCTTTCAAGCCATCAGTCATTGCTCACACTAGTAAATCTTGTCTCTCATTCAGCATTCAGAAACAGAGGGACTTCAGAAAATGTGCATTCAAATACCTATTCACATTTAATCATGATTGTGATTCTTACTCATTTTTTGATAAATATTCATGTCAATACACTTTTGTTCACATAAGTTACTAACCTCCCAAAAATATCTGCATTTAGAGTGAGAGAGGTTATAGGTACATGAAGGGGAGTTTAAATTTCTGATTAGCATTTACTTGTTATTCGTTTTCTTTCAAAATATTTTTCTCTGCACTGTAAGGGAAAACATGTTTAGCAAATTCTAACTGCATCTCTATTCTGTTAAATGCATGTTCTGTTTCTGTAATAAACATTCTTAAAACCCTTTGAAGTTTGATTTCCACACCAAATTGAATTGCTGAATTATTTTTTCTATGCACACTGGAGGAACATAAATGTTTTTTGAAAACAGTTTTCAGTGCCATGTTCACTCTTCTAAACGGAGTGTCAGGACATGTTAGGTATATCTAAAGCATTATAATTGCAATTTTGCTAGGATGCAAAATGTCAAGACACACTAGATGTTCTAAACAGCACTGCAAGTATATCTGCTATAATTTTTCTTCAGCAAGTGGTTAAACAAAATTAAGCAAATTATATTTCTGCAAGGAATATGAGGGTCAAAAGGTTAAGGACTATTGTGAACTGAATTCTTCCTGATGAGTAAAATACATTTTACTGCTAGAAATTCACCAGTTTTTCAGTGAGGACCTTGGCAACAGCAGGGCTCCAAAGGAACATCTTGCTAGAAAGAACAGACCAAGCCAAAGCAGTAAAACAATTTATCTTTGCTGCAGTCTATTTCCCTCTTTTATTATCTCCTAATTCTGGTGTCCATTGAGACTTTCCTTACAAGTTTTTCCTTTGTGTCTCACAGGATATGAAGTTTCTAAGCTCTGTTCAACAGAAAACTTGATTTATAACTGAAATCGGTAAAAACTAAATCACTGTTAAATAAAGGATTTTAATGATTACTTATAAGATTCATCCAAGCCCCTGATTCCCAGTTTACAAAACCTTAATTTGAATATTAGTGCACAAAGAACATTTTAGTGGAGAGTGATTTTCAGTGTCTTAAAATGACTGTTAAATACCCTCATTGAAAAAAAAAGAGAATAATTTTAAAAAAAGTTTAAATGCTAAATTTATATTTTAAACATTCATTCTATTCTATTATTAAAATGAAAACAGCTGCTGTTAATTTTCTTTCTTGCATTTTCAGTGGTAACACAGTCAAATCTAGGCTTACTTTATTATTCCATTAATTATTGAAATATATATATTAGCACAGTAGCCTTTCTTCAAAATGCAATTGAAGGATGATGTATTTTGTAAATTGACAATGAAAAGGAGTAAGTTTGACTACCACAAGAAAATGTAGCGCAAACAAAGCACTTAACAGTTGTTTTAAGCAGTACTTAAGCAAAAAATATCCTTTTCATCAGTAATGCTTTAGGGAGTATGATGGAGATGTTCTCTCAGTGAATGTGTACTGTCCTAGGAGCTGGTAACATTCATTCTGTACAGCTTTTTAGAATGCAATAGTAGCAATATCCTCAAGAATTAAAAATGGATGGAACAATATAGTTAAATCAAATAAAACCCATCGAGTCTAGTAAGTTATGTGGCGTGCAATATCTTTAGAAATAACCCAATATTAAATGTCTGCCATATATCCAAAAAGGTCATGAAAACAGTCATGTAAATTAACAACCAGAACTTTCAAAACTATGCTTTGTAGAAGCATTTTCCTATTTTTGAGCTATCTGAAAGTTTTATTTTACACTTCTGTGCTTAATGAGAAAAATTTTAAAATTGTGTAGAACCGCCTTTGCCAGTCCAGTGCTGAAATCACAGCAGCTCCAAAATATGTACTCCCTTCACGCAAAAGCCAATGTTTTTCAAAAGGTGAGCAGAGAACAGGGAGTTTGTCTGAATCCAGGAAAGTTCCAACTGACTCATTGAATGACTTCCTTGATATCAACAAAATTCTCTAAAACTGCAGAGGAACCCTGTTATAACTCCAAAATCACTAACCAAGAGAGTTTCTCAGCTTATTTATTTGTGAATCCCACTATTTTTTTAGGCCAAAGAGTTTCAGACAAGTTTGTGTGAGTGTGAGATACATATAAAATAATAAGGTGTGAAACAAGAAACCAATGCAGGGACTCAGAGTTTAATAGAACAATCATCCAGCACAGTGATTAGGAAGGGGAAAATCATTGAAACCATCAGTCCAGAGCAGAACAGCAGTACAAAAGGCAAACAGGGCAGAGGATTGTTAGGTGGCACACAGAATATAAAGCAGCAGAGGTTTTTACAGCTTACGTTTACTTTGTCATAATTGGAAGCTGTATTAAACTGCACAAGGGGCAGATAACTGTGAACAGTCTAAAACATTTTGTCAGAGAAAGTGGAAAAGAACAATATTACTTTGGGTGAGACACACCTTTTTCCCGTTGCGCCGTACCTAATACAATAAAAGCCTGGAATGTTATGCTCTACTCTCTCAAAAATCATTAAGATGATCAAAGTCAAAGAGCTTACTGAAAAATAATTAAAAATTTAAGAACACAATTACAGAAAATGTTTGAAATTGGTTTTGGGGTTGTTCTTCAAAAATATTTTGTACAAGTATGTGTTCAAAGACTGTAGCATCCCACAAACTATGTAGCAAAATCCCTGTTCTGGGAAAGTCAGTGCGCATTTTGCCAATGAGTCCAATCAGGACCTTGACACAGTGAGGCCAGCACTGTACTGGGAGAGTCCTCTGAACAACCAACGCTAATTAAATTGCATTAGAATGGATGTTACTGCAGCTATTTCTGACCTTCACTGGGGTTGTTTCCAATTCATATCAGCAAGGTCAATTTTTCCTATCCGAAAGCAAGAATGAAGCAGAGATTCAGAAGTAACACTGGAGTATGAGAAGGTGCTTGATTTAATATCAATTTAACCAAGAAAAGGAGATAATTAGGCTTCATGGGTCAGAGAGTATGAAACAGCAATTTTTCTCTTCACTGCTAAGGTAGAGTTGTCAGAAAATCCAAGCTACTGCAGCATTTTCTTTTCCATTTGCAGGGTGCTCCTCGCAGAAGGCCAGACACAACTGAGATGGACCTGCTGAGTCTGGCTTGTGCAGCTTTCCAGCAGAACCTCTAAAATGTCACTTTGCCTCATCTACTTTTAACTTTCCCTCTGAGACTTTTCACACTATCACAGTTCATCACTGAACTACCCTGGGTACTTATCCTTGGATATCTGTGTAATGGCAACGCTCCATCAGATGTCTCTTGAAGCTTCACACTAGTATAACCTCTCTTTTGCAAACCAAGTCAATTATTTTTTCTCATGACTGAGAAGCAAAATAAGCTTTTTGAAACAATGAAGCAAACAATGATGGATTAATAAACTAAAGATATATGTGCTAATTTAAAATACTTATTTACAGTTTCTCATGACCTTACATTAATTGAATGAGTCTCATTCACAGTCTCGTATACTACGATGATTTTTGATATTGCTACTTCAATTAGGTTGAAATAAAATTAAAATATAATGTTAGTTTGACCAACAAATGGAACAAAAACACTCCAGGTCCTATGGCCCCAAAATTTTGATCCATCACATATTTTTTTATGTAAACTCTCTTTGAACAGGGCATCCTAGAAAGAAATCTACTATTTTGCCTCTGAAATAGAGCAATGTCTCTCATTTACTGTTAACTCCACAAATAAAATAAAAGTACAAATAATGTATTCTATAAAAAAATGAACTCTCGTAAATATTCAGTAGAATATTTAACTTTAAATAGTCTTCATGTTTAATCCTTAAATAGAAGGCTGAACTAATACTAATGTAGTAATGAACCAATCCGTAATTCACACACTTAAAAGAAAATTCCATGCAGTCAGCCTCTGAAACTCATGTGTCAGATGCACACAGTTCCAATTAGTAAAATTGATAAAAAAAGCCCAAAATTTTTTAAGCTTTATCACAGGCAGTGTAAGAGTGTTTAACACCTAAAAATGCTACCTCAATAAACTACTCAAAGAAGAAACTAGGTCAGTTAAATTATCTGCTTTTTAAGGAATAAAAAAAATCAGTCATAAAAGTAAGTACTAGTGGAAGGAGGTTCTTAGAGTATCTGCCTCATTTATTTGTGGGTTTTTTTTTAATTTATTATTTTGAAAGTTTGCATGTATCTACAAAAAATATTGTTACTTTTAGAAAGCATTTTCTTTTTTTTTTTTTAATCAAATATTTTTGTACTTATGGTCTATGCAATCTCCATAAAAGTATAGAATCAGTAAATAAATTTGTTTGAAGTCTGTCTTTTTGGAAAATTTAGAAGAAAGCTCTAAGGTTATCAAATATGACAAATTTTGTAATTCGTATTCTAGGAAATAACACTAAGAATCCAGAGAAGACTCTTTTGGGAAATGGGTTATGCTAGACATATTTTACTCAGATCTTATATCAGAAGGAAAAAGAAATATTTCCAAAACACTTGTTTAACCTTTCATAAAATCCAAAAACAAATCACAGGACCCTTAAGAGAGAAAAAAAAAAAAAAGAAAGAAGATAATCCTTTGCAGAAAAACATTTACTGAACATGTACCAATGCTCAAGGTTTTCTTCTGTGTAAATTTAAATAGGTACAGCCCAGAATTTCATTCAAGCTTTTTTTTAAAAAAAGGAGATGTACATTGAAGGGTGAATAATGTTTCTGACCTAGAAAGGGAAAGTCATCTACAGTTCACTGTGAATAAAGAACACTCTGTGAAAAGTATTATTCAAATGCAAACCATCTGAATACAACCTAAGCAAAATTATCCTCAATTATAATTGGTTTTTTTTGTTGCTGAGGTGTTTTTGTGGGTTTATTTGTTGGTTGGTTGGGTTTTGTAGCCCCCTATCTTGTTCTTGTTCTGTGTGGTTACTGTGAGGGACAGAGAGTGATCTAGCTCAAGAAGAAGGCAAAACATCTTCTCCAAACAGCAGATTTGCTTTTTGTTTATTACAGCTCCAGGATTCCTATGACCTTCAAGATCATAGAGCAGTTTAAATAAAATTGTCAGTAGCTATGTAATCCATACCAGAGAAAGCAGAACTACAGACATTCAGTGGCAGTCGGTTGCTGTATATTATCAAAGGCAGGTGTTTCATTTTCTCTGCTCTGCTGCAACTTTTGATTGCTCTATCAGGTACTTATTTTTCTTTTTTTTCCTGCTTTGTTCCTTTGAGGGGATCCAGCAGGAAGGGTGGGACTCAGAAAGGGAGGAGAACAGATGCTTTCAGCCTCTGCTGCTCTGAGCAACTTCTGAGCATTCAGTGGACTAGTTGTTCAAGCAGAATGAATAGAGCTCGATTTAATATTCCATATCCTCTGTAAAAGATGGAAAAACTTTTGGCTCCTTCTCCCTATACATCTTGCAAGTTGGTTGAGTCACACTTCGATATTTTTCTTCTAAAAAGTCCTAAAAATTCCTATCTACAGATTTGAGCATAGCAAGAAATGAGATCCTGCCAGTCAGTGTAGGTGGTTCAGTAAAGTAGTTCATCAGACTGACCAATTAAATTGCACCCATAATGAAATGACATTTAATTTGACTCCTATAGACAAGAAATACATCTTTAGACATGTATAACTGGAAAGACCGCCCCCCTACCCCCCCCACTAAAAAAAACCAACCTAAAAACATCTCCACGCTACTACATCACTATCTAGATCTATGCTGTGCAAATTATTGACTGAAAAAACAATTTTGTAAACCAACGTATTAAATAATTGCTTGCAGAAATTCTGAACTATAAAAATAAAAACATGTAAAAGTATTTTTAAAGTCATTATCTTGAAAAATATTCATCTGATTGAATTAATAAAATCCTTACATGCAATATTAGACTATAAACAGGGAAGTAATGCATTTATGGCAAAGATCAGAAGACATATTTCACCTAAGAAATTGGTGAAATTCATACTATTCAGAACAGTAAAATTCTTAGTTCTATGGAGTGTGTCTGACAGTAAGATTTTAAAAAGATCTAAGTGTTTGACCTTTTTTTAATAAGTAGACTATTTCAAATGAGCACATCTGGTTTATGTTCCTAAACCTCTAGCCTTTAAAAGTTCTGTTCCCAATTCACACAAAATACCATTCAGGATTGCTTGACATGGTGACCTTCCCTGTAGGTGGCTGGCTGAATAAACTGATTAAATAGATTCAGGAATTTAGCATATATACAGCAAGTTAACACTTGTATCCTGGAACCATTAGCAAACATACTTACTGCTTCTCTGTGCTTTCTGCTAGAGATACGGAATTGAACGGGGAATTTTAAAAAATCACTTTATACAAATAAAGAAAGCATTTCTTAATTTTCATGTCAAAGAAGTTTTCATTATGTTGTCACGTTTTCTTAGATATAAAGCAACACGAATCAGAAAAAGTCAAGTAATTACAACATTAAATGTTATTATGGTTTCACACAGATTGAGGCACTGAAGGAAGGATAGAATAGGTAAAAAAATTCAAGTGGTCAGTAAATATTTAACAAACTCTTTTGTTAATTAAAAATTAAATAGTGTATGGACTGGGGAGGTTTCATTTTTTTTTCCCCCACAACAGTAATAGCAGGTTCATTGTTATTTGTGTAGAGTGTAATTCTTTTTGACTTTGCTTTCCATTTGCCTTGAGGACAAGCCAGTTTAAAACTGTTCAGCACACTGCACCATGCATAACAGGTAATCTGTCTAATTAAGGCCTGTAAGGATGTTCAAAGTAAAATATTGAAGAGCTTCCATAACCTCACTTTCACCCTCCCTGTGTACCACAGCTTCTGAGACTCAGAGATACCCTAGCCATTAACTCAAGTGTTTACACTCTAAACTCAAATTCTTCTTTGCCAGAATGGTTCATTTCACATTTTACAAGTCTGTTTTCTCATTTACAGGCAGAAAGCAATTTATCAAATTTTTATATTACATTTCTCAGCTTGTTTCAATATTGAATGATATAATATATGCTTGGAAATTCAAAATGCAAAGGCATACTGTGACTTTATCCAGGGACCTAATAAGATTTATATCCACCTTTTTTTTGTGTGTGTGTTCATTTGATGCATTTCAATGAATTATTAATTATGACCAACAATAAAATATTATTTTGCTCTGATGCACAGCAAAAGGAAAGATACCCAAGAGAAAACCATCTGACAGCTCAAAGTAGACATGGCCAAAGGATGCTCACAAGTTTCTCATCAAGTATTGCATGACATGCATCTGCCCATCAAATGAACCAGACTGACTGAGCCTTTCTGAACATACAGATGTAATCTTTGGGGAGGTAAAGTCAAGATTTATTACATATTGGGAGGCATTGATTTGATTTTTTTTTATAAACAGCCAAAGCTATGATAGTGAACATCAAAAGATTTCATTCTATTTTCCAAACCTATTTTTAAAGGTTGACATATGGGATGGAAATATATGGAAGGCTGCATGTTCTGAAGCTGACAGAAGTCAGATTCAAAGCTGCATGTAATAACTTTTTACTTAGGAGATTTAAATCATACTTAAACGTCGTATTATGTAACTGCTATAAATATGTTATTATCTGCTGAGGAATTTGTTTTCATTTTGCTTTTATTACATTTTCCTAACTGATCTTTGCTCTGACACAAGCTTTCAGAATATTCTCGGTACATATGCCACACCTTATTGTCATTTAAACTACACATCTTGGTTTTTAACATAATGAAAAAATACAGTTCTTTATATATTTCGGCAAGATACTATTAGCATTCTTTCTGCATTACTTACTAATGAATGTCATATAGCAAAAGACCTTCACAACTTTCTTTACTTTCAAGGTCATTATAAGAAGCGTTTTTGAAACTGCAATGAACAAATGTGAAAAGCAAATGAAGTTTCTCTCCCTTACAGCTATCTAGAGAGTCAAAGAACATATAAAATATTCAGAGAAAATGTCAAGTTAAAACACTTTGGGTCTGAAAGCAATAAAGTAGGACTAAAATTATTTCTGACTTCCTTTTAAATAGAGTATTCAGATTTGTTTTGGTCTTTGTCATGCTATAAACAAGAAACTTACACGAGATAACACTGTGCCCGACACATTAAACTTCACTTTCAAGATGACTATTTTTTCTTTGTAGACTCTTCAATTTAACTTTAAGCCTATCAGAGATATATTCAATGTGCTAAATAGATCTAAATGAAGAATACAGCATGCATTTCACAAATTCCTGAAAAATCACTCTTCATCATATAAGAAATGAAATGTTTCATGCTTATAAAGGATTACTAAGAATGATAAGAAATCTACTTTGAAAAAATCATACCAAAAGCTGGCTTAATGCTTATTTGAAGGAAAAGTGAGTGCTAATGGATTTTGACAAGCTGATCCTGCCTATAATAGCATCAAGCATACCAAATTCTTTTTCACACCACACTGTCCCCAAGGGATCATCAACCTATAGATTAAAAGCCCTGACCTTTGACCTTTCTATAGTTAACTATCTGTCAGCTGATTGCTAGCAAGGCTACCAGCAGACATTGCTTCTCTGTTTATATTAATTGCAAATACCAGTGTTAGGTAAGACCAATTCACAGCACACATCCTCAAAGTTTTGAAGCTTCCCTTGTAATTTCTTTTTCAGCTGCTACTGTCTATTAAAAAACAAGGATCTGATCTGAGATGCTATCTGCTCTTTCTCATGTTATGTCTTTCCACTTTCTTCATAAATGAATAACTTTCTCAACAAAGCTGAGTTTCACAACACTTTTTCCTGCTAAACCTTGATCAGTTCACAGGGAATCCTTATGAAAAACAATTCCATTTATTTTTTTTATTTTACTTTGCTATTTTAAGGGATCATTGCCAAGTTGATACTCTCAAGTGGTAACTGGAGGTAAGTGTTCATCTATATCCTCCTTGTTCTTTGAACAACTTGAATTAGAAAATTAATCAGGAAGAGCTCAGCTATATGTCATACTTGCATGTTTTACAGGCACTTACAGATTTAACATGAAATATTCCTTCTGGAGAACAGGGAGTAAAGTCTTGCCATGTAACCTGAGCACCTCACAGTTGTCTGCTACCTTCAAAGCTCAAGCCCAGGTGGCATTGCAGAGTGCAGACACCCTTTTGGGTCAGGGATTTGTTATGGGCTTCCTGTGTGGCAGGAGTGCAAACCTCTACACGAGTGTCATTTACCCCTTCTCTTCCTCAGAGCCCAAATTCACAGCGGCTCAGGAGCCCTGTGCTTACAGATGCATTTTGGTGCCCCTCTGCAGCCTCAAGGAGGGAGGGGAGCTGCTGGCTCCTTCACCAGAGAGTGTAAAAGGTTAGTTGGTGAAACTACAGAAAAAGGCAGACCTATGCCTCTACTCTGTCCTCCAAGGAAGGGATGGGAAAGGAGTAATTGTAGCAGCAAGAAGTGGGATGTTGCACAGGTGAAGTTTCTCAGTGTCTCTTATATGCCTGTGTTGAGTCAGGCACAATCTGTTTGATTCTTGGTCAGATTAGATAGATTTTCCATTTTGCTGAAACTTGAAAAAAAGACTAACTTATACTAGACACAGACAATATATGCAGATCCTGCCCTGTAGTAAAACAGTAAGCTCAAAAAGAAATAAAACTTTTATCCTTATTATCTTCTCAGAAGTCATAACCCATGTTATGAAGTTTTCCATGTCCCAATTTTCAATATTTTAAGAGTTTCCTATGCTTCCTCTTCCTTCCTAGGGAGAAAATGCTTAGAAGAAATGACCTTCTATTATGGTAAATTGAGATCTAGTGACTAATGGCTAATTGTTATTGCAATTCTTGACCTGATCTGTAGCGCTGGAAACCAAATCTCAGTCTCCAGAGTGTAACCAGATATACCAGACAGCCCCAGAGTTTATATAGCCAGTGTAGTAACAGCTGAGCAACTTCAAAATTGTTGCCTTAATGAACAACCTCAGATCTAATAAATTCCAGTGCTAAAACTAGGTGAACACTCAATTGTTTTCATTTGAACTGACAGAATTGAAAATAAGACATTTCTCTTCTATTAGTTTATTCAGGGTGAAGAATAGCATTAGAAAATTAGAGGAAACCTTCTCATTGGTTATTTTTTCAACAGCTTCAAGCTGTTAACAGTTACATTGTCCCCAGGTATGGGGTGGTGCATGTTATGGCTAAATGATTAGTTTAGAGGCTCTTGACATACAGACTTTTTCTGTTCCCCAGTATCAGCTGTGAAAATGTATTTCCAAGCAATTAAACCTCATCTCCTGCTGGCTTGGGAGCCAGGAACCTTCAAATTTCAATTCAAATTCTTCAACACCTACTACTGCTGAAAAAAATATAACTCAGTTAGAGTCACAAAGAAATCTACTGATATATGTTTGAGTGTCTTTTAAAGGGGAAAACGAAAGCCCTGGGAAGAAAAGTTGCTAACATTGTAAGTAAAGCAGATGACAAAACATATTCACTTTAATTTGTGGGGTTTTGGACCTTGCAGCACACACACAGCACTCACAACAGAAGGAAAGGGGTTGCAGTACTAAATGGTAGGAAGGAAGAATTAACCTCTGACTCTCCCCTCCTTACCTCCAGTCTTAAAGACTCTCTGACCATATAATTTTTAGAGGAAGTACCGCTGTATGCAAATTTTGGTTAGTAGCTCAGATGCAAAAGGCAGAATTAGCCACAAGGTTATAGTGTGGCACAGGTCACCTAACAGTGACCTACATGAGAGGTTGGTTTGTCTGTGGAGAGGAGAGTGTCAGACAGCCCAAAGGGAGGAGGACACAAAGCATCATTTTCACCAAAGATTGCCAGCTCCTCCATGCCGATGCTGGAGAAATGAGTACTGAAGTTCAAGTTACTTTTTAACTTGAACATTTAAAGCACATTCATGGCCCATTGTGAAGGCCAGATTGTAGGAACACAAATGAGAGTAAGAATGTGCCAGCAGTATCTCTCTATATTACTCTGCTTGCTACTGGATTGGATGATGCTTTGCAATGTGTTTTAATTCTTGCATGTGTTTCTTCTGTATTCTCGTTCCTTTTATACTAAAGATACAAATGGAAGAAAGAGGAAAAGCACCCTTGATTATGTTGGCCATACACAGGATGGAAAAAATGGCAAGAGCTTTCCATCAGATGTTGTCACAGCAAGGACCAAGTGTTTGCTTTGGGCAGATGCAGCTGCTGCCTCCAATATTCTCTTTATTGTTGCTTGTAACATGTAGTTACAGTTTTCAGCTTGCATAAAGCATAATCAATCATGTTGACCAATATTTAGCCCAAGTGTGATATAATTCAGGGCAGTTTGGTGTGGAGAGGTTTAATAATTTATATTGTAAGATACAAGCTACTTGAATAAATGAAATACAATAAAAATAGCTAATGTAGTTCATATGTGTTTTGTAAGAACTCAGCTCAAGCCTCATGAGCCCTGAATTCTGGGGTGGACGTTTTGGCAAGAATGAAGGTCCTTGTTTTACCTCTTTCATTGAGAAGAGAGGAGGCAACTTTGTGATTCTACCCCAATATTAGCAAAATTTACTGGATATTTCTTGTTTCCCATAATTTGTATTTTTGGCTCTTATGGAAGTACCAAAACCCACTAATTATATAATTAGCTAATATTGCAGTGCTTCATTGATGCAATGAGAGAACAACGAAAATTAATGTTAAAGAAGTAGCCTTAGTGGTTGGGGCACAAAAGCACCCACCCAGCTGGGTGGTCACTGCCTCTCTGCTGGATCTTTGGGCTCGGGGTCAGGGAGAGGGACACTGGCTGGATGTCTTTTTGTCAGCAATAGCCATCTTACTTGCTAGATTCATCAGCAAGACTTAGCAATATGAAGTAAAAGCCTTTTAATTAACATTTCTGCTCTCATTAAAATCACCAAAAACTTGGACTTCCTACATGGAACTGATATCAGGCTTTAATTGCAATTAACATATTAGTACCCCCCTATGTGTTCTTAAACTGCAATAATTTCCATACTTTTATCATACTAATAAGCTGGCCAATGACTTCCTGCAATATAATTGAATTGAATATTTGTAGTTAAAGTTTTATATAGTTTCTAAAGGGTGTAACTTGATAGCATGTTCATTCCATACTAGTGGAAGAATGATATTTTACTCCTTCAGACTCTATTTTAGTACTTTATCTGATTTTCACAGATGTCAAAAGTAAGTAATAATTAGAATTGGATGAATACAGCAAACATATTTATATGAATATTCTTTTGATTTTAAACGAATTAATTTAAACTGTGTACACACTGCTTTTGTGATTACTTTCACAAATATTATAGTTAATGAATTTGTGGAAAAGAACATACAGAAAATGAGGTACTTAAATATGCCTATTGTACAAATATTTTTTTCATTTAAAGTGTAAGTATTTGGCTCTAAAGTTTCATAGATAATGTTATCTAACCAGGGAATAAGAATATACTTTGACCTTCATGACAAATCTCATTGTGGTAGATGTATGCTGGCTGTTCCCAATCAACCTTTTCTGATTTTTGCCTCGAAGCTAGGAGTAGAGTTTCTCCATTATTTTTCTAGATACAAACATGAAAGGAAGATAGACAAAACAGAAATCTTTTGTGTGAGGAAAAAAAAAAATTAAATAGAGTTCTGAAAGCAGATTACTCTCTTCCATAATTTTCCAATTTTTTTTTCTTGTTCTTCTGCAGTGTTTTGCAGGCACTAAACTCCTCAGGATCTCCTATGGGTCTTCAGGAGAAGAATTTTCCTGCCCAGTGTTTCCTGGCTGTCATTCACACACTTTCCACAAGCTTCTCCCATTTAAACAAACGGGGCAGCTCTCAGGTGAGGTGGAGTTTCTGCCTCCAGCAAGATATCTGGAGTGCAACTGCCAGGACGACACAAGCAGATGACCTTTCTCATCAGTGCTTAATTCTTCTTTTTTTAATAAGACTGATGACATGCAGTAATCAGGCAGCAAAGTGAAAGCAAACGATTTAGATGACTCTACCATCCATCATCATAACACATCAACAGGAGTTCAATTCTTCTGGGAAGCAAGTTGATTATTTCCTTCCTATGTTCCTTTACCCTGTTTGGAAGGGAAGGGCTTCTTGGTGGCCCATCTTTCACAACCTTTGCCATTTTTTTGTTTAATTCCGTGTTGTTTTGACAACTCTTTAGACAGCCTCTGCTGCCAGTCTTTATAATGTCTTATGTTTGTTATGAACCCTATGGCCTTGAGGAGCCCAGGCTGAAGTCTCATACATTCCTCAGGATTTTTCTTCCTTTATTTTTATTCCAGCCTTTTTTTATTTTTCTTTTAGTTTTTCTGTCCTCTTTCCTGTTTTTCTCTTTATAATGATTTTTTTTCTCTATCAAAACTAAGTATATTCAGCAGATGGGTGTTTACATAGATTTTATGTTTAAACAAGAGAGTTTTGATGTCATGCAGAAAAACTCCAGATAAGTGGTAAATATAGATAATTTAGCTTTGTAGACAAGGTATTTCTCTATGTTGAGTATTACAAAATCATGCCCAGCTTTTACTTTTCTGGCTTGCAGGTGACTCTTGTTTTGCTAATGATGCTGCCAAAATGCATAAAGTATCAAACATTTTTAACATCTATTCCAAACTCTATATCTGGAATGATGGATGATATGCAATCAAGGGGCTAGAATTTTCTAAAATTGACTATCTCATGTATCTCTGAGACAGTCATAGTGACAATTTATCAACACAAAATAGGAAAGTTTCAATAGGGAAATAATGCATTCAGGTTTCATTAAAGAAAGCCCAATATTGACTAAGACTTTTCAGTTTGACTGTAATCTGATGTATTCTTTCATCTGGATGAAAAAGAAACAAGGAAGGAAATGGATGGGGAATAAGAAACAGTCACGGGGACAATCTTGAGAAATTATTATTTTCATTGCATTTAATTACAACTGCAGAAACACATTTAACAATGAAAACTTTTAAATATAGGATGAGATGAGACATTAACCTAATGTTGAAGAAGACTGACAGTCTGGAAATATGTTCTTACTGAGAGAGAATGAAATTGGGTCGCATCTTCTCTAACCAATTAGGTCCATGACTTTCATTCAAGCTGCTGTGTACGAAAAAAATCACAGCTAATTTCTGTGAGTAGTGTTAATGCCTACATCTTGCATATATATCATGGTGTATGCAGTGACCCATGAACTGAAAGGCAGCACAGAAGTAGATGTTCAGATTTACATTGTCAGCAGGAATTGGAATAGTTACAGCACCTTGGATTTGCCTATGCACTCATTTATGGTTCACTCAAAACCTAACTCAAGTACAGCCTATTGTAGCTTTTCAACTCAATGAAAATGAAGGATACACTTGGAATGTAGCTGCTTGAATTCCTGATCTACATTCCCTCCTCACTCCAGTGATGTAGCCTGCATAAACTAAAATGTGAATTTCCATGATAAGTCCTCAGTATGCTTTCAGTTATGAGGGAGGAAGACAAGTAGATTAACAATTATTTCAAAGCTGCATTATAGTGAATTATAACAATGTAAGTTTGTGGTTTGTGACCCATACTGAATTCTCTCTACTCTTTGAAAAGTCATGTAAAGGGAAAGGTTTTCATCAGCAGATATTACTCACACTGAGCAGTGCATTTCTCTTTGGCTTGCCAGAGGATACAGCACTGAGAGCTTCTTCATGTGAAGTAACTTATTATAACTCAAAAATAGAACAAGCAACCTTAACTTCAGCTATCCTCTGTGCATTTGCGAGCTACTGCTGATTATCAAGTGTGCTATAAATTCACATTTCCTCTAACCAGCTGCACTCTAGCTATTGCATACAGACAAGCCTTGAAATGTTACCATGTGTGATGTAAGGACCTGGCAAATCTTCATAACTTCTTTAAGGCTTTTTTGCCTTTTTATCATGTAACATTTAACAATAATTGCTTAATCATTCCTAACTCCTTGATATTTATTGCAGGAATATTAATTCTCACAGACTCATTTGATGTTAATATGGCTGCAATAGAACTTTAGTAGAATTTCCACTGAAATTCAGAATTAATTACCTGCTCCATTACTTTGAAGCTACTACTCTGTTATATAGAACCTGTTCTTATAGCTTTTATCTGAACAAAACTTAATGAACTTCCATAGAGTAAATAAGTCATGTTCATATTGGCCCCAGTTTGGCTGAAAGTGGCAGACAGTGACCCAATGAGTGGTGAAAATGTGACTTCTAAGGCAATTATAAATTATTCCAGTTTCTGAAGTCAGCTCTCCAAAGAACGTGCTGCCTTTCAGATGCTATAGTCATTTGTAACTATGCTCAAGAGGAAGGAGAGAAGTATAGACAAAGTGAAATAATTTATATAGTAGAGGAGGGATTATTATTTGAGGTGGTGTCCTTTTTTCACATAAAAAATTCTTGATTGCACTTTAAATTCAACTACAGCCAAAAGATGAAAAGTTATTAAATAAAAGGTTACCAATCAGTCCTTCAAATCTCCGTGGAACAAACAAAAAATATCTAAAGACCACAGCAAGTGATCTACTTATTCAGACACTGTCTGCTGACCTTCTTAACAGACTAGAAACTCTCAGATATTGATTACTGCTTTAAGAAAAGTGCCTTAAAAATCCTTTTTTATTTTAAAACATTTTTTGTCTTGAGCTGCATTTAAAGTATTATGAATGGACAGTGGTTAGTTTTGGAATATAATTTTTATTGTATTATTCTGACAGAGCTTTTTAGCTTCTTAATAAAGTTATTTAATCTGCATTTATACTGCCAGAGTCTGTCCATTATTTAATAAAATAAGCAGGGGTTAAAATTAAGTTACTTAATCATATTACCAGGAACAGAACCATATCATAGATCTTTATAAGGTGTGAACTGATACATTACTTGGGGGTCTCTGTAAAATGGAGTGTGAATTCTTTTTCCTCCAGTGAACCTTTTGCATGCAGTAACTCATCCTCTGAATCAGTACACTGGATGAAGAAAACTTCTATTTCATAAATGAGGACCTATAATATGGTCACTGTTTTACTGGACACTGACAAATGTATTTTAGATACAGCTAACAGGGCTGGATTAAAGCAAAATGAAGAGGATTAATTGAAGTATATTCTGGAACACTTGACGAGTATTCTTACATCCTACAAAGCATGTAGATTATTCTTGCAATTTCTAACAAGACAATTTGAGTTTCCTGATGTAAATGAGTTTTCAGAATAAGAGAAAGATTTCATCTTGGAGCTGCTTCAGAGAAGAAAATTGTCAGCTTTGAAAAAAATCAATAGGGTTCTCAATAAATGAGACTAAAAAATCAGCTGGACATTGAAGAAAAATAGAACAAAATTTAGCAAAACCCAGACAAAGCACCAAGATTCTATATATTTTGGGTTTAAATATGTCTAAAGCATGATTTTGTCCCCAAAAATAAATTACTTATCTAGTCAAAATCTAGTTTTCATTTTAAAAAGTCTGAATTTAAGGTCCCTCAGAAGACTTAAAATTTGTACCTACGTATCCATAGCGTGACAATTTAGACATTAGGCATTGAAGAGCAGGAGGAAGATTTTTATTTTGCAACAAATCACAATGGGCTTTCACACAGCTGAGACTATATTTCTCTTGAAATTAATCTTTATGAATACTGAAAAAATTGTCTTGTAAATAGCAAAAATACTCTGTGTTTGCTCATTCTGGTATGATATAGGCATAATTTTATCAATAATTCATCAAAACCTTAAAGGAAGGCAGCTGTTTGTTACCAAGATGATTGTTGAGATGGTTTGTAAATAAAGAGTGTGAATCAATTGATTCTCTGTAGGATAATCTAGATATCCAGATAAGATTTCCTTAAAAAGCCTGAATTAATCAAAGATCTACCATAACAGTAGTTAATGAACTTCCACAGAGTAAATAAGTGACCCAGTGAGAGGGTCAGTCAAAGGAGAGGATGTTCACAGGATATTGAAAAGTGAAATATTCCTAAACAGAAGAGCAAAACAAACAAACAAACAAATAAAAATTATTTGTGAATTCCAGAACCTGAGAATTTTAAGATCCTAAGAAATATGGTCAAAGTGGAACAAAAAAGTTTCAGAGCAACTGGTGGAGGCAATGGATGACATTGAGTGCGGCAGAGCCTCTACTTGGAAGCCTCCCAGATCATGTGAGTGGCTGGAGAAAGTTTGGGTCTGGTGCCAAGAGGGAATGAAGGTCACAAGAAGACAAGCAGGTAATTCGTAGAGCACTTTTGTCAAGAATGCCTAAAAATGCTAAGAAAATGCAGACAGATATTTAGGCAGAATATTTAAATTGCAAAAGAAAATCACTTATGAAGTGTTTGGGGGCAACATGTTATGGGTTGTAGCAAGCTGGTCTGGGCAAATTTCCAGTGAAGGAGGAAGAATGCAGGTCTGAGGAAGAGACTATCACTGCTTCACTGAGTAATAAAAAAGTAGGGTAGCTCACTGGGTGACTCAGTTTCCCTGTCATAAGACAGGTTCTAATAATTTCAGGCATCTTAATGAAATACTTTGAAATATATGAACAAAGATAGCTAACAAAGAGTTAGCTATCATTAAGAATTATGACCTCAGCTAAAAATAATTTTTGGTTTATTAATTTATTCCAAACATTGAAATAAATGTTTTTTATTTCATCAATAGACAAAACATGTCATACTGTGTTCATAAATCAAGTACTGTGTTTAGATTTTCTAAAAGCTCTCCTTAAGTGAGGACAGAGTTTGTGTGCTCTGCAGATGTATGTGATCATAATATTTACTGGTGATATAAGCTTAGCTTTGATTCTCTGCATTAACTTTATCAATGCAAGATAACAAATGTCTGAAGGTAACTGAAAGCTCAGCTAGGAAGGCAAAGCTGGGTGTGTGCCTTCTGATTGACCTCATAAACAATCAGCATTTCTCCCTGGCTGAAGCATTCTCTGAGGCTGCTAATCATCACAAAAGAATTACTATACTTTCATTTCCAACTCAGACAATCCATAAATTAAGGCAGAACCTATTCTCACACCATCAATGGATATAAAAGCCGTTTAAAGAATGTATGTTCATTACCTGACTGCCACATCGTCTTGTGTGGCAATTTAGTCCACTCACCCGCACCAGTGGGAATGTGCTCGTTAGTTAATATAGATTAGATCTCCTGTTTTCTGAGGAAAGATATAAAACTCTTCCCTCTTCCTTTTTAGTAGTCCCAGAGGCATCTGTGCTGGAGATACTCATCAGCACAGGCACGGCTGGGGCAGTGCTGACAGATAGCTGGGAGCTGCGAGGAGCTTTGGAAGCAGCACAGAGCCTGGAGCTCCTGAGGCCAGAGGGGCTGGAATGTGGCAGCTGGAGAGTGAATTTACTGTGGTCTGGGTGACCACAGTCTCCCCTCTGTGCCATCAGCAGAATGACATGGGATAAAGTCCATCCAGAAAACCCCTTGGGTTTCCCTCTGCTCCTGAGGCTGTTTTAGCCTGTGCTAAAGGTCTATGGGCATCAGGCAATCTCCCCAGACTGTTGACATGTGTTGTATGGCTTGGTCTTTATAAAAGTTATGCAGACAGAGAGTAGCTATCCTTGAGATCTCTCAGATTTTGAATAGACCCATTCCTTTCAATAATCAATTAAGATAAATTTTATCAAGACATAGCAGGAAGGAGTTAAGCAAATTAGAAGTATTCCCAAGATTTTACTTCTGTTCAACTATAATTAAAATCAAACAATGGTGCAAAAATAGTTTGGGAATATCATACAATGTAGCTCTAAAAAATCCCAGGAGGAAGTTATAAATGCTTCCAGCAAACAAAATAAAAAGAAACATTAGTCAGTTGCAAGCCTCATTTCCTCAACGATGGGAAGTAACAATGCCATAAATCATGAGTTACCTGAAGTCATAGGAACTTTTGTGCCATGGGCCTTTTGATAATCTTTACATTTACCATCATGGGAATATTTGTTGAATAAATATTTACTAGACCAAACACACTATTTCAGTACAACAGACATTTTTTGTAAACAGTGCTGAAAAATGATGTACACATGCTAGGGACTCTCAGCAACTATCACTTATTATCAGACTTACAGAATAATTCTTTAATAAAGGATGTGTGAGGAAATATATCTCCTAATAGGACAAGAAGGTCATACAATGGCTTAAAATTCAATTCAATGCTTTGAATTGGAAATACACTTCATGTTTGTATAACTTGTTGTGTTCTGTTCTGAAGCTGACAGAAAAAGGAAGGACACTGAGCATGAGTCTCAGCCAGCCCAGGCTTCACCTTGCACAGCACTGGAGTGCTTCGGTCTGAAAACATGACAAGGACAGGACTGCAGTCATGGATACATTTTGCAAGCCTTGGGATCAAGTTATTTTGTTCTGACACTAATATACCTAACACTGTTTCAGTCTAAGCACAAATATCCACAATTATTTGTGCCTTCTTAAATCTCACAGAACTTGCCCAGTGGGGGTGAGCTTTTCTAAGCTCGTTTTTGAAGGAAAACCTGCTACAAGAGCAGTGTCAGGTTTATGTGAATAAGGCGTTCTGGACTGGAGTCATGGCAATAATTACGAGCAATTTTTATAGATTTCTTTTATGCCAAATAATTCACTTTATATTTTATGCCCACTTGCCAATACAAACAGAAGCAGAGTAATTCCTACGGTGAAAAAACTGCTATTCTATGGAAAATAGCTTTCATTGCTATGTGAAAAACTGAAAGGTAAAGACTAGAATGAGAAAATATTTGGCTCTCTGCAAGGCTGGTGCTTAAAATGTGATTATCCATTACTTCTGAAGGTAATGGGAGTTTCTCTGAGTTTGACTTCGGGATTAGTGTATTAGCTCTGAGTCTGGGGAAGCAGAAGAAGCAGGTGACATGGGCTCAGGAGGTCCCCTCCACAGAGCCCACAACACCTCAGAGCAGCAGCCTGATCCCAGCACAGGGGGAGAACCTGCTGGGGGCAAAACAGTGGCCTCAGCATGTCTGAGGTGCTCAGCGTCACTGGTTTGGGACCAGTCCTGCCACTCAGGGCCTGAGCTCTGATCACCTTCCCATGGATTATTAAACCAACATCTCAGTCTTTAGCTCATTTAAAAAATCAAGAGGTATTAATCTCTTGTGTGTATGCTATATGGCATCAATAAATAAAATTTTCACAGATCCTGCTAATAAATAAATGAAATTAATTAGTAGGTTAAAATCAGCTCAGATAAACCGACAGTCAGAACACCTTTTGGGAGGTGATTGATTTTATTCATGGATTTTCCACCTGGAGCTGTGTGACTCATAGACCTGAAAAAAGTAGGAGTAAAAAATGAAGTCTTTTTCATTCGGAGGATATTGCAGAGGTTGTTTTGGGGCATTCTTCTAGTATTTCTAAATTTCAATCTTTAAAATGTCATTCTTCAGGATGACCTATGGATGGAGAATTCTGAGATATTTTGGGGTTCTGCTGGATCCAAAATTGTGTCAGATATATATGAACATTGTTCATTCAGTGTTCTTTCTAATCTGCCCAAGTGATCTATTAACAAGAACCTCAGTTTCCCTGCCTTTGGGGTGGGTTGTAACAGAAGGATAATTGTTATAGGTGACAAAGTAAGCTAATGTCATGAGAAGAGTCATAATTAGCAAGCAAATATTTCTTATACATTGAGACTGTATAAGCTGAACTGCAGAACTATCTAAACTGTAAATAAGTCAGATATTTACAAAATTTCAGTGAAATAAAACAAGTGATTTTTTAACTTTTCTAGGTAACAGTGAGGAGCGTGTGATATTTTTTTTATAAATGGATCCTTTTTAAAGGACTCAGATAAAGAGACACCACAAAACCAAACAGAACTAAAGTAAAACATTAATGAACATGAGAAAAACACTTCGTAATGCCAGCGTTCAGGATTTGACAGAAAGTGGATAAAATCTATCAGAGATTAAAACAGACCCAGAGTTAAAATACCAGATTGCCTGTGGCAAACTCTGGAAGCAGGCTTGTTCACATGGAATGGGAATATAACATGAAGGTATGACAGACCATGTTTTATTGGTCCATTAATACATGCCTCAGGTATGTTTTCAGGCAGGAGGCCACAGGCTATTAATTGATCTACTTTGCAGTGTTTAAGCTCTGAAACACCAAAAGCTATTCTGTGATCAATCAGAGAAAATCAATCACAAAAATTCTATTTTAGGAAGACGTGACATATTCTAAAATATAAATTAAATAACAAGAAACAGAGAGAGATGACCATCTGCTTTCTTTTGCCTGAGGAGTTATTAAGGACTCTGATAAAGCTGGAGTTCCTCAAACACAATAAGCCACACAGGAAATAAAATAAAATAAAGATATATAAATCGAACTTTTCTTGACTTACATTTTGTTAAGTTCAGGTACTCTGCAAAGACCCAGGCCGAGTTTAAGTAATTTCATTACATTCTTTATTTCTCTTGAAAATGTTAGAAATATTACCTGTGTATTGATGTCTGAAATGCAAAATTGCAAAGCTACTATATCCATACAATTCTGAGGTTTTGTACTTGTGGTGGGAACAGTGTCTTGTAATTTATAGAAGCAGTTCATCACAATACAGCTGAAAAGTAATTATAAAAACTGAGTCATGTTATGTGGGAAAATCACCTGCAGTTTTCAGAAAAGTAACAACCTCCCATGCCCAGCAATCCCACTTGGCAGAGTCAGGGTTGGCTGAGGAAGTTTTTGCCAGAGTAGCCGCCTGTTGAACCTGCACATCAATGACTGAATGCATTGGTAGCAGATCTTATTTTTCCTGTTTTATTCTTCTGCTGAGAATTTTCATCTTAGAACATTTAATTTTGCATATTTTTCCTTCATTAAAGTTCAGAGGTTTTGTTTTCCTTTCACACAAATGAGAAATTGCTTTCTTCTCTTTGCCCTAGTGTCTTTTCTTTGTGAAATTCAAATAAAATGATTGTTCTGCTTGCAACATTTGTGGCTTACAGGACCATCCTAAAGTTCAAAGGCTTTACATAAGAACCTTCTTTAAAGAGTAAAATCCTTTCAAGGGATTGAAAAATGTTATTCTCAACGTATAAGAATAAGGAGAAAGACTCGGAGGTTCAGGGTGAAAGAACTGGAAAAAGAAAGGATGATGAAACTACTATGGACAGCATTAGATAAGAAACTTTACAAAAGTTGTAGCAAATATGAACAATAAATAGGAAAGATCTGTTTAGCAGGAGTTGCCCAAGAAGCGTGTAAATAGAGAAGATTCTCCAGGGGGAATAAAATGAGGAAAAAGTAATTCTACAGATTAAGGGGGTAAAAGAACCCTTAATAAAATGCAAAACTTGAAAGATGGTCTCTGATCCTTTGGCCAACCACACTGCTCTTGGTTAGCTCATAGTCTGTAAAAGTAAAAGCTGGAACAACAAAAAAGGTCTTTGAAAATCCTCTGGAGACCCTAAACTCTTACGAGTGTGTCTGTCCACAGCAGTTGGCACTGGCACTGGAGAGAAACATTGTTCAAGTGCATCCTTTGCATTTCCACACAGCTGTGTGTGCTTAGCTCGACATGCTTTCTGAGGTTTTTCTTCTTTCCCTTTAAATCATTATTTCAATCATGTTTTCTCTTCCAAATATATTGTGGCATATATTCTCCTCAGGTTAATGATTTTCTATAGACTTATTTTCTATATATTTAAGGTTTCATGATTTACCTTTCTATTTTTCCATCTGTCCTTATGGATGTTTGTATTTCAGTGTCTTTTAGCATAAAGCAGAAAAGCCATTTATATACTGCATATTTCTTCAGTTAAGACTGGAGTCACCACTTATTTTCACAGTCCCAAACCAAGCATTTCCTTTCAATTTGTCATCTCACATTCATTCAATTATAGCTCTTTGTTTAGCTCTTCAGTCCATTTAAAATTAATGCAAATCTTTCAACCAAGATAGTTTAGATTAATTTTGAATGTAGAAATTAGTAAAACACTGTATTCAATTATTTACATTATGTTTGCAATGTTTCCCTCATTCTCTAATCTGGAAATCTTATCTATTCCTAATCAGGTCTCAGGCAAGTACCTTCTATACTCATAGTTAATATAAGCTCATTTTCCCTTCTTCCTGCCCTTTCCACCAACCATCATTTTAATTCGATTGTTTTCCTTTGGCTAAGCTATATAATTTCTGGTGCACATATTGTTTATGTCATTTAGTAACTATATCTGGAATGAAATATTTTTAATTTTCATTTTCTTGCAGTCCCAAAATGACAATGCTTATTTTGTAATTTCCTTTGGTTTTTAGTTCTTAAAACCTAACTTAATATAATACATCATTGAATAGAAGTTCTCTGGCACTGTAAATACTTCTGGTTTATAAAAACTCAACTACATTACAAATTTATTTATTTATTTATTTATTTCCCACAGAAAAGATCATGCCATCTTTTCTTTTTTTGTGCAGAGAAATTAAAAGGCAAAATTAAATGGTTCCATTTAGCTTTAAACTCTTTTACTTTGGTTAATTTTTTAAAAGACAAAATGTTTAATCAAACTTTTACTCAATATTTTTCACGCTTTTAAATACTTAAACAGTTTCTAATCTTACTGCCCCAAAACTAATCATTTAGCAGTGCACATCCAATTTATTTCTTAATTTTATATTATAGCATGTAAATTTTCTTATGTTTTATATGATGGAGACAGTCAAAGCTCAACTATTTTAAAGTTTGACACACAATTTCAGTTAAAATAATCTGAAAATATTTGAGACAAATATTAATTCAATAAATGAAAGTCTTATCAGTACCTTTGCCAATATATAATATATAGGATGAGATGCACACAAAGATTAGATGACAAAAGACCATGTGAGTCTGCATGAAGGGCTATGAGACAAATCAGAGTGAGAAATTTACTATTAAAAAATAAATACCTCTTTTTTTAAGTGAAGTATCTTCACTGCGTGACACAAATAATTTTCCTGTTTGCTGTATTTTACCTTTTTTTCCCTTGCTTGCACTGATAGCTGATACTACATTCCATTTTAAGCTGTGATATTATATCCTAGTACAGCCTAGCAATGTTTCTTCTTCAGAATATGCCATTCCCTGCATGGTTGCTTTGGTAAATAGATTCCTAATCACTTTTAAATAGCAAAAGATCATTTAAGGAACAGGTAAAA
Organism: Pachycephala philippinensis; assembly: GCA_013397055.1. Lineage (NCBI taxonomy): Eukaryota > Metazoa > Chordata > Aves > Passeriformes > Pachycephala > Pachycephala philippinensis. Next base: position 904,587 of record VWZT01011431.1, on the reverse strand, counting down.
TCGATGTATGTCATACAAAGGAGCTATCTTTGAAATAATTACAAGAAAAATAATTATTAGTAATCTGATGGTTTACTTGCTGCACGTAGTTTATTGAGATCTTAAAGCAAGAACAATTAAATCAACAGAAGCCCCCTACCGATTTTTGCCAACCATTTTACTGAGTTCTATATGATGAGTGAAAATTGAATGTCTATTACCTCTGGCAAGACAGCGTTTAAAACTTCAAAGGCTAAATGTAATATGCTCATGGTTATCACAAAACAATAGATTATATGCAGCTCAAACAGGCAAAACCTCAACAACGCTGTATCAGTGAGGTGCATCACAAAGGCATTAAACAAGACAGCTTTATGGGTTTGAGGGAAACTTTTCTTCCAAAGTCATTAATTATACTGAAGGGTTATGCAAGTATCATTTCAACTTGAAATATCTGTGAGCTTTCCAGTATCTTCCATTATCACCTTGATTTTAGGCTAGTTTGTTTATCGTTTTAACATGTATGGGAGTATGTTGGTGGAAAAACTGTCAGCACAGATGTACTTTCTAAAAGTAAGAGCTGCAGTAGATTACTGAAGCACATTTTAAGCCCTTGATCTAGCCAAAGTGACATTCAACAGCTGTTAGGTTGCAGATGTTCCACACACATTTCCTGGTCAGCAGATAAAAAGATTGTTCTCCATTCCAAGGAAGAAGCACCAGCTTCCTAATACCTGTTACAGTAAAGCTTATTATCTCTCAATATCTCCTCAGAGTAGCTCAAGGACACATACTGCAGCAAACTGTGTGATCCAGGTAATTAAGGATAAGTTGGCAGCAGTTCATCTCCTGGAGGATGGACTGAGAAATATCTATGTTGTGAGAGCTCCTAGCAATTAAGGAGTTTAGGATTTAAAATCTTGCATAGATAACCTGATTCTTTTCACTCTATTCCGCCCTGCATGGATACTTCAGAACCTGAGTTCTTTTTGCCATTGGTCTGGTCATTTAGTCAATGCAGGGCAGAATTTGGTGTCAAATAGAGGCTAATAAGAAAAGCAGCCCTGCACTGCTGGCTGGTGTGCACTGTAGGGCAAGGGAGAAGCTTTTCCCCTATCTCTTATTATAAGTGGTAGCTCTATTTTTCTGATTGTAGCCTGACCACCCAGGGAAGCTTTGATGAATAGTGTTTCTGTATATAGTCATATCTGGAAAATTAAATGGACTCTTTTATAAACCAGCCAAATGTCCGACCATCTACAGACCATGAACAAAGCAGGTTTTTAAAGAGAGCTGCTTTTCTTTAGTGACAAACTTGAGATCACTCTGCTAACCTATAAGCCTTAAGGTGCATAATAAAAATGACAGCTCATTTTGTACAATATCACTCAGGAATCCCAGATATATTTTCCCTTTGTTGTGACTGTTACTAAATTAAATAGACTACTTAAAGCAATGGTACTATCTTAAGTTCAAGTACTTGTTTGGAATTGATGCTGTGCGAATAATTAAGTATAAATTAAAAATAAGTTGTATGGAAACTATTTTTCAGAACTAGATTGAAGTGATAAATTAATAAAGAGCTCTGGATCATCCCCAAAAAACCCAGCTGATGCATGAGACAGAGCTAAGGTGAGGCTCTTGTGTACAGAGCTGCAGAGAAGATGTGGCAGCTGAACAAACTTATCAGTCCCTGATGTTGATGAGAGAATCCTTCAGAGTAGGGGCAATCTGATATAAAAAGGATTAATTCATGAGTAATCCAGAGGATGATACAGGATTTTTGAATGCAGATACTCTAATTTCTGATAGATGTTGACCAGTAAGTCTCCCTGAGGTAAAATGTCTTAATACACCAGGAACTTACTGAACTCTATCAACATGTTTGTAAAACAGCATTTAAGCTTTCTACTCTCAGCCCATCTTTTGCTTATAACTGTTATGTAGTGCCTATATTTATTTTGATGATCAAAATACAAATACTTGAGAAGCTCAATGACAAATTTATACCTTTTATTAAGCTTAAACTTAACAAAACAACACAAAAACTACATTAAACTCCTTAAATCCAATGCCAGATGTCCATACAATCACCTCCTAATCCAACTCTATAATTTAATTATATTCTATTAACTATCTCCATCCAACTCTTATTTTGTCCAAGATGTCACATGTACCCTCAATAATAGCTGCAGTAACTCAAAACAGATATGAAGCTATCTGACTATCAGAGAAAAAAGGATGTCGAGATAAAAGCTGCTCCCAGTAAGAAGTGAAGGAAATTGATATGATATTTCCACCCCTGGACATCAGGCTTATTTCACTACTCACAGTTTCCCACTAAAAACTTTTGCTACCAAATGTCATGTTGCTTTAAAATGACATAAATCATTCACTGGCTAGTAAAAAACTGATTTATTCTCAATTCTCCAGACTTTGCTATTACTATCAGAACACCTTTCAGTAGATACTAATGTTGCAAATACTTAATACACGTATATAAACATATGAGCTGAGAAGCACATACCTTTTGGAGGATGTAATTTCACAGAATTGCAGAATGGGTCAGGTTGGAAGGGACCACAGTGGGTCATCTGGTCCTACCTCCTGCTCCAGCAGGGTCATCCCAGAGCACATGGCACAGGATTGCATCCAGCCAGTCCTGGAATATCTCCAGTGAGGGAGATTCCACAACCACTCTGGGCAACCTGCTCCAGTGCTCAGTCCAGCACTGTATTTTGCTTTGCCAATAGTGGAGTTATGTGGTGCAACACAAATGAGTAGTGGATGTGGGTAATCAGTCAGTGAATTAACACAGCAGCTCGGTTCTCCTGGAATTAAACTATTCTCCCCTTAAAAAAAAAACAAACCAAAAAAAACCCCAAAAACCCAAAACCAAAACAAACCAGAAAAGCAAACCCTGCCCAAGAGTCCAACTACTTTTTTTTCCGTCAGTCCATTCTGCTGGTTTTAACTCTTCTAACTGCAATGTGTCGCTTCAATTACATTCAACACTAGAGTTATCTAAACACAGGCTGCAACATAGCAAAGTATCAATAATTTCAGCAATATCACTTTGAATAAAAGATTAAATATTTCTCTAGATTCCTGATTATTTCAAAGAAACTGTGACTATGCAAGTGACACAAACTTTGCTAATAATCCCTTTGGAATGTAGTCCAATGAATATTTGCATACAAACATAGTAATTCAGAAAGCACTATATAACCCCATTAAACAACTCATCCAATTTGGATGGGCAAAGTTAATTCTAGCTAAGGAACATAAAGCACTTGTAAGTATCTAAAAGAGAGAATTGATCAGCAGACCTGAACACATTTTGCATTTATCAATAGCACATTGCTTTCTGAGGTTGAATGTTTGGGAAATGGAGTAGGCATTTTATTAATTAGATCCAGTTCCTCTTCATGGCCATTGATTATCCTTTACTTAGAAAGAGAAAACACTAGGTTGTTACAAAAGAAATTCAGCAAGGAAATATATCAATTTTAGATACATATAATAAATTACTCTGCGTACTTTTTCCCTTGGACCTTCCACTTACTCTTATTTATACTCTTGTGGTGTTGTGCCTTGCTCTCAGGTACCACACAATCTGATTTCAGCATATATTTACCAACAAACCTTTCTTTAATCAAATTTGTCATGTGCACAAGTCCTCAGAAGATATTACCAGTAATAAATGCTCTGCTTCCAGTTAGATTAGTTCTATACAGTATGAAATAAGCTGGGTTTATTGTGACAAGAAGAGTAGCTTTACCAGAATTTTCAGTTTCGATGTCTTATCTCATTCATCAGACTCTTACTGACAAAAGAAGAGGGGAAAAAGTAATCAGGAAATCTTGAGGCACTTTTATTGTCGCATGTTTCTGTCAATCAAGGTAATCCTGTAGATAAGCAGGACAATGAGAATAGACACAATTTCTTTGTCCACTACTAAAATCCACATTTTAGACCAACCTCAGCACAGGTGGTACCATGTCAATTTTTGATACCAGTGCCCACATGAACAACATAATTGGGCTAGCTTATCTACTTCCATTTTTTTTTTTTTTCCTAGTTTTATCTGTCATTCTAACATGGGAAGTCCACAGAAGTAAATTGGACCATGGGTGTTGGAACCAAGGACATTTTCTCTTGTAAAGAGCTTATTTTCCCTTGTTATTTCCCTATGGAGGCACTATTAAAAATGTTTATGTGCCTTCATGTACCCACCCATGCTAGAAAATACGCAATATCTCTGTTTTTAAAATGGTTGTCTCCATTTCATTAATTGCACTCTCTACAATTAACACTAGTAAAACCAATGTAGATTCAGCCTTTACAGAAACCTTTTTTGCATAAAGAGAAAGATCTCTTTCTATCATTTGCTAACACTGCCTTTTGTAAGGAGCGGGAATATTTTTTGACATCCCAGTTCAAGTGGTGAATTTGATTTCTACTTTGAAAATCACTAGTAGTTTCAAACATGTTAAAATTTTAATAGAGAGAACTACAGAAACTCTGAGGATAGAAGGAAAGCAATTAGAAAATATATCTCATTTATTTGTTTTTCTTCTGCCATAGAACTTATAGATTTGCTCAAGTTGAAAAACTGATACAAGCTTCCCTGAACGGAGAAATGTCTACATAAAAATCACATCTTGTAACATCTATTCAGAAGTTTTGAACAGGGGATTTTCATTTTTTAACAGATGTTTTACTGAAAATATATTACATCTATTATACTTACAGAAAACCAAATATTTAAAAATCAATATTTATAACACTTTTAATATTTATGGTACCAAGATTTTGTGAGGTGAAAGTCAAACAACTTAAAGTATATTCAGTCTTGAAATATTAAATATATAAGAAGATTTGTAGTGAGGTTTCAGTTCTTTATGCATAGTTCAAGTATGAAATTGATGTAAAATCAGTGTGATGATTGACATTTGCTGTAGATTTGTTCCACAGCATTTAGCTATCTTTCATCTTATTTGTGTGTTAAACCTAAACATAAGGCTGAAAAGCATGCAGAGGATATTAAATGGTGACTTCCACTCCTGTCAGTGGAGAAATATTAAATGAAAAAAAAAAGGTAGAAAAAGAAAGTAAATAAAATAATTTTGCAGCCCATTAAAATTAAATAATTATAATTTTTTCTCCTTGGTGCTTTCTCAATGCAATATAATTCAAAAATGATAGGTCATGAAATTTCATAAAATGCTTTGATTTTATTCCATGTGGTTGTTGGTTAGAATCCATAAACCCAAATCAAGAAGCACCATCCTCTTTGCTTCCAGTCTCAGCAAAAACAATTTCTAAGTAATCTCTTAAATGAGATTGAGACATTGCAAAGTATTTTTCTTCTCCCTGTCCTGCAGTTCTTTTGTAGACAAACAAAGGTATTCTTTCTCTTCAGATATCAATATAGCATCTTTCAGGGTGATTACATTTTATTAAAAAGTAATTAAAATAAAAAACAGCAAACTGCATGTTTAATGAAGCAGGGAATAAATGTTTTAATGATGATTTACATTTCTCATGTACATTTTAGCTAGAATAATCCCAAAGTAGCTTAAACTATGCTTTTTAACATACTGGGATTTGCACACTAATGCATTGATTATGATTCCATAACTGAAGGCTAGAATTTATCCTCTTCCTTATGTATTAATTATATTGTGTGTCATCCCTAATCTTGCAGAATTTATTCTTAGACTAGAGAATGAGACAATGTATTTGAAATGGATTTTTCTGAATATTTTTGTGAACTTCAGCCTTTTCCATTACTGTCAGTAATAGATTAAAAAAAAAAATTCAATTAAACTAAGCTATTAAAGTGATGATTGGTTTGTTTTTTATGCTTGTGTTTAGGACAGGGCAGTTCTTCAAGGCATTTTTAGGAAGCTGACCTTGTGATATCAGAAGATGCTTTTGCACTCTCATTTCATGCTGCAGTATTAAAGTAGAATTGAGCCAATGTTGGGAAGATTTCTTACTGTTTGAGTACAACAATTAAAAGAACATTTACCACTAGGAAATTTTTCCTAACATCTAACTTAAATGTACATTCCTGCAGTTCAAGTCCATTACTTTCCATCTTATTCACTAAGAAATGGAACTGTTTATTCCTTTTTTTTGTTCAATGCCTTTTTTCTATGCCTGAGGGCCGGTGTGTACATCCTTCAACAAAGTTATTTCAGCTATTCAAAAGGATTTGGCTTTTTTTTTTTTCTCTCTTCAGTTCCTTGAGCTGACCTCACTACTCCAGCTGAGGTGATCCTCTTTCTGAGTGCAGTACAGCTGGTAGATTACCTTGAGCATCCTACAGGTAAAGTCCCTGTTAACAACTCTGCTGAAAACTTCATGGTTTGGTTTGGTTTGGTTTGGTTTGGTTTGGTTTGGTTTGGTTTGGTTTGGTTTGGTTTGGTTTGGTTTGGTTTGGTTTGGTTTGGTTTGGTTTGGTTTGGTTTGGTTTGGTTTGGTTTGGTTCAGCAGAAGCATCTCTTAAAATCTCTGCCTGGTTCCATCAGGCTGTAAGGATTAGAGGCATGAGGCATAGAAAATGGACGATGGGAAGAGCAGTTACCATGTGAAAAATAAAAAGTCAAACTTGATTTAAAATAGGGCATGCAATTTGCACACCTCTTCGGGAAAAAAACCCAACAACTTATATTGATTTGGCATCTGCTGCTATTTTTAAATCCCAGGTACGAGATATCATTTTTGATAAAGCATGAGATTTTTTGTGATGTTTAACCAGTGATAAATGATAAACCTCAGTGATTTCTTCTGCATATTTTTTTCATAATTCACTGTCTTCCATTCTTGGCCAAGTTTACAGTGCTGCACCTGCCCCCATTGCTCTTCTGTTTCATTTCTTGCAGGCCATTTTTTCAACGTGTCCTCACATATTTTAAACCTCACATATTTTAATTTCCATCAATGCCACTAGGTAGTTGCAATCTCCTGGGTCCTAAATGAAAATATTGAACAAAACTACACATCCACTTTGTAAGTGAACCATTGATAATTGGCCCTTTAATAATTTTTTTTCAGTCTTACAACAGTAAATGAAAACATATGAGAAAATGGGTTATTTAAGTACGCTCAGCCTATTTGGTTGAAAAGTTTACATCTGGCAAGACCTGATTACCAGTTTCCAAGGTCTTTAGACAAATCTGTGGTGCACAGCTAAACCCGGCGGTTAGACAATGTAATATGGTTATATTTCAGAATACAGGAATAGGTTTCAATTTTAACATAATAGTACAATAACTTCTCTTGCAAGACAAGGTGGCTTTTCTCCAGTGGTGAATCAGCACTATTGAGACATTTAGGAATAGGAGAAGAAACAAAGAAAAAAAGAACACCTTTTTTTTGCTTCTATCTGTAGGAGACTCTACTGTGTGTGCGTGTGTATGCGTGTGAGAGTGTGTGTGCAAGTATGTGTGAGTACGTGTTGAGTGTATGTGTGTGAGTGTGTGGTGAAATTGTCATCTAAAACATTTAAAATTAAATGACAGTTCTGCATTTCAGCATGTATTCTTGATATATTATTAAAAAAGTGGGTGTGAGAACATTCTCTATATTGTTGTGAATGGTACAACTATCCAGTGTTTCAGTCCCTCAGCTTTCTGTTTTCTGTTTCTTGTTCTTGTTTCTGCCTCAGTTTCTCTCACACAAATTCACACACTCTTGCACACTCACACACTCTTACACACACTTTTACACACTCACACGCTTACACACACTCACGCTGACACACACACACACACAGTGACACGTGTGTTTGTGCATGTGTGTGCTTGCTTTTCATTACTGACATTATTTTTCACTGTCCTTTTTGTTGAATAATTCATTGTATATGACATTCCAATTAGTAAACAACAAATTCAGTCCAAGAGAGAAAAGTAAATTACATTTTCTGTACCATTCACATCTCTTTGCAAACCAGCAATAAGTCATCACTTAAGACACTGCTCTGGAGAAGATGCCATAGGATGATGGATCACATTGTTAATCTGAGTGAGCAAATTGCAGTCACTTTTTTAATATGTGAATCCCAACTTTGTACAAAACCTACACTTTTGAATTAGTGACTGACAGAATGAATGCAAATGCATAGAATACCTTACAAAGAGGTGTTTTTCTAGATTCGATTGAATTATGCAGAAAATTATAGCTGAGAAGCTGGCTGGGTAAACAGACCACAAATCCAAGTCAGTATTTTCAGTTATTAAATTGGTTTGCAACTTTCTCAGATCATTCTAGACCTTTTAAAAAACTTTCTAGATAAAATAAAAAGTTATTTCACCTCCTAAACCAGACTTGGTTCTATCATTGGTTTAATTTGAAAATGTACTTTTATTCAAAATATTACATTTTAAACTATCTCTGTGTACTAAAATAAGGCATTCATCTAAGCTGCCTCTTAGCTATTGCAGTTGCAAATAGCATAATTTTCTGTCACATTTCAGTGTGTTTGAAATGATAAGACTGATCCAAATGGGAATGAATGCACTACCTGGATGTCTTTCCAAAGAAGGAGCAATATAAAAATAGAATGGACCATGCATAAGGAAGAGATCCCACTACCCTCACACATGAATGACTTTTCTGCTTTCAAGTTCTCTTTCCTACTGCTCCTTGTTCCTCTAGACCAACCAATCTATAGTTTCGTTTTATTTCATTTCCCTGCCAGGTAAGCCTTAGGGGAAAGAATTGCTGCCTTTTTTCCTGTGCTCTTTGCAGTGAGTGCAATGCCTTTGAATATAAGGGGGGACAACACTGGAAACACAGGATAAGACAAACTCCCTTCATTTACCTTGAAAAAGCTTGTCTTCAGCCATCAGATACAGACTGCTGTGGATGATATTGTTCTGACAACTTGAAACATTGACCTGTGTTTCTATAGTCAAAACAATTTGGAAAACCAAAATCACATTTTCCTTAGTTCAGTGCAATAAAGATAACTCCTCATTTCAGGCTGATTACTAAAATTTTACCAGTTTAAAAAAAAAAAAAAAGCTATTTGTTTCTTCTTGTAGGCACAGCTACGTATCTTTGGACCTTTGAAAGTAAATTAATTTCTTTTAATTTTGGCTGAAAAAGCATGTATCTGGATATGGACTGTACTCAAAGTCACCACAAAGCCTTACAGTGCTGTATCTCACACCATGGCTCAGCACGGCTCTGCTGCTCCTCAGTCACACCAGGCTCTGCAACTTGAATTACCTCCTTGATAGCACGTTTTTAAGGGGTTGGAAACATAGGATTTTAAGACCACTGATACTTGGTTCTCCTCGTTCATTTCCCTTTTATCTAACATAAGATGGATTTGTTCCAGTCTTTTTTACAGCAAGTGTATAGAAATTGTCTGGAAAATGGCAATTCCAGTCCTGCACTGCACTGGAGCCAGAGGTACTGGACATTAAAAAGCAGCCTGTGTGCAAGGAAATGCTTTCCTCCCTCATGCCACTGTTTCTGACCAGGCTGGCACCTACTGAAGAGATGATTTCTTAACATTACCAAGACACTAGGAAGTGCCACTTTCTATTAAACAATTCATTTTATTTAGCCTGAATTGAAACATCAGTCTTCCAGTAAGTTCTGGGTTGTTAGAAACATTGAAAGATTTAATTTTACCAAGCAGAAAGAAAAGAGACTCAAGTGAACTGTTTTCAATGCTAATTTGGAATTAAAAGGTAGAAGTTGTCCCTACACAGTCACAGCTCTGCCCTGAGTGTATTCCCTGCTCTTTCTCTTGTTCCCTACTGAATTGGATAGAATAGTGCAGTGGAGAAGTTGGCAAAAATAAAAGATAAGGAATGTGTAAAAATCAATAGCCACCTTAGTTAAATTTTATATGAACTGATTTTATTTAAAAGTTGCCTTTTCACTTGTTTTTTCACATCATTTAATTTGGCATTATAGAAAACTTCTTTTGAATGCAAATTAGGTGAAAAATGCTTTCTGCTTTAACTTTAAATCCCTTGACTCTGCTCATCTTCATCATGGCTTTATCCTGTTAAAAAAAGCTCTGCACACTACATTATTGCTTAATTATCCCACATTGCATTTTCATTGACAATCAAAAACTCAAAAATGCTGACATTAACTTACTAATAAGCACAAAACCCCTTCTGTCCATTATGTGTGGAACAAAATTCAAATCATATGGGCAGTATTGCTTGGATGTTGTGGTCATATTTTAGTACTTGAAGACAACCCAAACAATGAAAACTGAAACTTTAAAATTTAGTCATAAGCTGTTTTTGNAAATTTACTACAAAAGTTTTTTTCACATTAAAAAAAAAAAAAAAAAAAAAAAGTAGAATGCCATCAAAAATTGGACTCAAAAGTAAATGTGGGTCCAGCTGAAGCCATGGAACTACTATCAAGAATAGAACATCTGAAAGTCAATCCTCTCAACAAACACACTAATCACAAACACGGAGTATTCTTAAACGATTAGAGGACAGACCTGCAATATAAAAATTTGTACTTCCTCACAAATTATATGTGCATGTGTATTTACATATAGGTGTTTCTAACTAGAAAAAAATTAATATTTCAAGTGTCTCAATTTATTTAACAGTGTCTATAAACATCTTGTGTTGTAATTTTACAAAATAATAATTTATTATATGATCAAGCATAAATCTGAGCTATGTTGCTGGCTTACCTAAAGTAAGTTATTTTGGTCATGATTTTTCAGTTTTGACACTAATTAAAAAGCATAGCATTCAAAACTTATCTTGGTTAAAATTTGGTGTCCTAAACCAGTCCATTTACAGGTCTAAAGTAGGCATTATATTCCTTATGCGTAGTAGAGACTTTCTTATGAATCACTAGTCTGAAAATATGGCTCACAACAGCTTAAAAAGATTTCAAATATACTTGATTGTTGCTGTAACTTACTGTTTGTCCCTTTCATAACTTAAATTCAAAAGTAACAAAAAAAAGTTTGATTTTTTACCATGATTAAATGTGTTACTAAAATAACTATAATAAAAAAGAGCATCCATGATTTCCCTCCCCTTCAAATTAACACTAATAATAATTTGCTTCATGGGAAAATCTGTTGAATCTGTGGCAGTCTAATAGAATTGCTGCAGGATGACCACAAGCATTAATCACATCTTTTACTCAGTTAAATGTTAGAGATGTTGTTTAGAGATCAGAAATGAACACATACTGTGCAGTGTTGTACAGCCTGTAAGAATTAATCCTCTTTTTTATTTTCTTTTTTTAACTGAGCACTTGCAAATAGTTTTCTATTTTTTTCTTTAGCTGAGCACTTGCAACTGCTGCTGATACAGAGCCACAGTAAAACAGGAATTTTGATATTATAGATTTTGTCATTGAGGTATTTTTGCTATTTGCACCTAATTAATTAGTAATAGATGTGGAAGCAGCATTCTGACCTAGTTATAAATCTCCATAGGTACATGTATATTTATAGAATTCCTCGTTGGACTAGATCATTAGACAGTGAGCAATAAATGAACTTTAAATGATTTAGTGGTGTTAGTTTCCTGTCAAGTTTCACAAATACCTCTGCTGAGCAGAAATATTTATAACACAAGAACAAAAAGTTAAGTAGAACTGTCCTAGAACATGTCCTGGTTTTAAATTTTGCGCACCTTATTGACATTTTGAACTTGCAGCTCAATATGCTATCTAGTGAACTTTTACCTGTGATGAGACTACTATTGATCCACACAACATCTAAAGCTGTTCTGATCTTTAAAAAGTATTTTTTTTTGTATTTACTTTTCCTTCTTTAACACATATTAAATCCTTTTGTATTGTCTGATGCACTAAACTCACCTAACTATAATACCAGTCTTGGGACAGAGAATGCTTTGCAGATATACTAACTGTTTCAATTTATGAGCACAGCTGGTGTTCCTTCCTTATTGCTTTACAGTGCTTTCTTGTGGATTTTCCCTGATAATATCTCATCCTTACATATCAGAGAGAAACCTGAACGTTAATCACAAGACTACAGAGAAAGACGCCTCCGTGTTAGAAGCCTATGACTTTTTACAAAGGTAAATCTCTTCAGCTGAATTGTATATGTACATGCATATCTATACAATTTTCTCTTGCAAACACCTGCAAACAGTTGAGTTTAATTAAACTGCAGCTGTTGCTGACTGAGAACAGAGATTTACCAACAAATATGCTAACCTTACATTGTCTTTCTCTGTGCATTTTTTTTTACTCCCAATTATCTGTTAACATTTTTCTTTAATGGTAGAAACATTTTGAAATATATGCTGTGTAATTAAAGACTAAAAATCAAAGTGCTGTCTAAAGTGGTGGGCATGTGATGCAAGTAACGGTGCTCCCTAGATGAGGAGCTTAGAGACTAATGTATATGCAAATAATATCAGTTTACTGAGCACCTTGAAAGCCAAATTGCTCATCAGTAGACGTTTGGGGAAATGAAGAATATTCATGGATAATGTAATGCAAGCCCTTGAGTTATATGCCATCTTGGAATAGGATAAACTAGTAATTAGGCTATTTCCTAATAAGAGGAAGGATAAAAAAAGAAGAAATAGAACTAAGAAGAGAAATAGACAATACTGATGCTGCAGACAAGATGTGGCAGAAATTCATTCACTTCTATATTGTGCAAACACAAAGTTAAAGCCAGCTTGTCTGCATTGACAGTAAAGGACCATCAATAACCAAGGAAATGTAAAGATGCTTCCAACCATTCATGATCCACAGTTACCTCTCTGGGAAGCTTTATTGCTGGTAAACTAAGTAAAAGAAAATTCCCCATCAGCTGTTACATTTAATTGGCAGTAATCGGCAGTAATCAAAAACTATTTTATACCCCTATATTCCAAATTATCTCGCTTGGAAATCACCACTTGCAGCCCAGATGCATTCTTTCCTCAATTTTGATAAATCACGATTCTTCAAACATTGAGTAGTAACATATATAATGCAGATGTATAACATACAAAACAATCAGGAGCTGCTAATACATGAAGTGGGAAGATACACAGAACCTGAGAAGCAATGCAACTTAGAATCTCAAAATTAATTTATTTTTTTTTTAGATAGGAAATTCTGTTTAATTTTCTGATACCTTTCAATAGATACAGATATGTAACAAATTGACATATGAAAATATATTACTACCTTAGGAGATTCATAAAAGAACCACAGTTTTATAAAAAACATTATGATTTATAGCAAGACCAGAGAAATACTTTTCTCACTATATTTTAGCTATCAGACTTATTTGTCAGTAGATCATATGAGAAAATAAAGAAACACTTTATGTTCAGTTATTTCCATGGCAGGCTCTCTCTTGCCGTTTTATAAAGATGTACTACTGCTTCACTGACATGTCTGTAAAGGGAGACTGTATAATTAGAACCTTCCAATGAGTCTTCCATATCAATTCATACCATCTACCATGGGGTGCATTTTCATCAAACTATGAATGTATCTCTCTGGTACTGAGAGAAAAGAACACGTTTGTAATTTGCATCAGATAAAAGGAGCCTATTCCAGAAAGCAATGGTAGATCAGCATAATCTGTTATATCTAAAACAATATTTATGGCTGCTGCAAGAGCTCCTGGTTAACATAAATTAGTGCTTTCTGTCTCTTCCAGCAATCTGTCAGATGCAGAAGTCAGATCCACAGGCTGCCTGAGGAAGAGCATGGGAACTCAAATCCCACAGTTCAGTTTCCTAATCCCCATGACACCACCATCGCTCCCTTCACTGAAATGTATCAGGAGAAGAAGTGGTTTCAGACAGTGTGATGCAGCAAAAGATTGTTTCCAGGAAGTTTTCCTAAACTTGTAAAATTGCTTAAGCCCAAATGGGGATTCTGCAAAAACCTCCTACTTTCTGGGCTAAAGGTTAAGCTCCCTGTGGATGTTCAGAGGTGGCTGGTATTCCAGGAGGAGCAGGAGCTTCACAAAGTGCATTTGAAGCTCTCTTCTACTAAAATATTAGCCTGAGCTAGTGCTCTTCATATACGAAACACCCTGTTTCTATACTTGTCTTTCCCTGAAGTCTTCCAAAATCATGGGTTTTTTTTATCTCTCTGTCAGTGTGTCAGTGTCATAACCACTGGACTACAGGCAGGTGGACAGACACATTTAGTTGGCATCTGCCTAAACCACTCTGCATAAGGGATTTTGAGATTTGCTGCTTCACAGTCAGAGCAAGATGGTCTAATTTAGAAGCTGCATCACTCCCTGGAGGAGTTCTTGTCCCAGAGCTGTAATGTGAAATACATAATCAGCCCAATTAAGGCACAGTCCCCAAGAAAGGGCAGAGGAAAATTTAACCTTCAGAGTGAGAAAGGAACTAAACAAGATTTTTCTCCATAGTCAGAGCCAGTCTGCAGGACAAGGCTACTGCATGCTGGAGGAGTGTTCAGCACCAGGTATGAGCTGCAGGATGAGCAGTGCATGTGAATGTATGAAGAAGTCACCAAAAAACCTTCAAAAGAAGAAAATTTGTATCTCGGAACTTTGAATAAATAGTTCAAATAGAACAAATGGAAGCATGCAGAGGACGCAAACATTTATAGGATAAACATGAACTAGCTACAACTTCCCATTGCCTTCCTTTTCATTCTGGGTGTTTATGATGGACTCAAATGCCATTTTAATGCATCTAAGTCTCTCTTTGGTGGTGGTCCTAATCATACTTTAAAAGAACCTAACTTACTGTACTAGTTTGTACAGTTACACTCCTTTTCATGTCATAGTTTACAATTAACTAAAGCATTAATATTATAATTAATTCAGTATAGAAATTTAAAAATATCTAGAAATGTCAACATTTACACACACAGCTACATTTCTGTAACTTTGTTTTCTGAATTAGAATCATAGAATCTCCTGAGATGAAAGGGACCCATAAGGATCACCAAAGTCCAATTCCTGGCCCTGCAAAGGACAGGCCCGAGTCACACCATGTGCCTGAAAACATTGTCCAAATTCTCCTTGAGCTCTGTCAGGTTGATGCTGTGACCAGCGNCACAGAGCAGAGATCAGTACCTGCCTCCCCTTTTCCCCTCACGAGGAAGCTGTAACTGCAGTGAGGTCTCTCCTCAGTCTCCTCCAGGCTGAAGAGACCCAGTGCCCTCAGCTGCTCCTTCTATGTGTTCCTCTCCAGACCCTTCATCATCTTCAAAGCCCTCCTTTGCACACTTTCTAATAGCTTTATATCTTATATTGTGGTGCCCAAAACTGCCCCCAGGACTCGAGGTGGGGTCACACCAAGCCATTTAAGCACCCGACTGTCTTTAAGCACTAACTTTCCTTCGAGGCCATGCAGCCACCGGCTTAATTCTCACTGAAGCAAGTAGAAGCTCTGCACATGCCCCGATACTTTGTAGAACAGTTCTGAGATTATATAATTCTTTTAGTGCTTTAAAAAATTAGGGACTCAAAATAATTATTACCTTAGTGTTCAGAGTAGCAGTGCTTACTATGCTCAAGGGGGTAAGACATCTCTCTTCCTACAAGCAGCTTGTCCTTTGAGGTTTTCTCTTGCACTTGTCAGTGATTTAGCTCTCTAGTACAGTGTGCTGGAGCACGTTCTGTGCTTCTTATTAGAATCCCGTTTCCCCTTATCTCAGGGATGAACTCTCAAAGGAAANTACTCCAAATCAGGACTCTTCACTTAGCTTAAGCTTGGTTTGGATGAAAAAAAGGAAAAAAATAAATAGGTTCCTAAAAAATGAGTCTGTTCTTTAGCACATTGAGGCATCATACTGAGATTTTTGTGTATGTTAATCCAACACACATTTCAGATGAAGTAATCTTTAATTTGCAAATTGTAATAACCAAAGACTTTAAAAAGAGCAGACCATGAAATAACATTAGATAATAGATTGGCTGGTCATTCTCAGCTTTTGACACCTGGTTTTACCTTTTCCTTCTTTGATCTATTACAATTTACCTAAAAAGCCAAGCTCATGGACTATTTTTTTTCAGAAACACTAGACGTTTCAAGTTTTACATATTTTACATCTAGCTTTTGCTAGCTAGGGAGCTCATTAGCAGTTACTTCTTGTGGTGAATAAAATGCCACCTGAGAGTATAAGACCTCCCTAATTCACAAGTTCACATTCTTTTAAGAGGTCGCTTAACCTTTAAGTCAACTGCAGCATATTAAAATTAAGCTGTTTTCAGCAGATAACAGATTATTCAGTTGTATTGGAATTTCCAGGTTATGCAGTTTCATTGGAATGCAACTGTTTAAAATATTGCCAGACATGAAATTCCAATAGTTAAAAGTCTGTGCAAATGCTGCAAAACATAAGAGTTAAATGTGTTTTGAATGAGATGCAATCTTTGAAGGGAAATACCTCATCATTGTTTTGACTACTGTAATGCAAATAATCAGCATAATATCTGGAATTAATAACAGTATTCCAGACAGCAAAAGAAATGAGCAGGAATTGCTTTTGTTTTTAATTCACAAATGTAATTTGTGAAAGGTGGCAGACTGACAAGTCTGGGAACCTAACAGCAGAACAGCTAATGGAAATGCAAGTTCTCTAAATCACTGAATAAATCTTTGTGAAAAATTTCTTTGGCAGGGCAAAAATACCAAGGTTTGAAGTTTTCCTGCAAGTTAGACAGGATTGATAATACTGGGTTTGAGTTGTTCACAGAAATATTTGGCAAACTTTTTCTTTTAATGTGTAAATTTCTGTCTATGAAAAAGTTGTGCATACTAGGCACTTGAGTTATTTTGTTTTCTGAGACGTTAAAAAAACTTCCATTTCCTTGACTGGTCTTCTGACACCCAATAGAAGTATATTCTATTTTATTTGTTAAAAGTATTACCACTAGAGTTTAACTAAGCTTTCACTCTTGCTAAGTATTTTGTCTCATCTTTATGCCAGTGGAAAGCCCTACTATCCTCATATATTTGAAGATTAGTCACATGACTGTATGAATTTTTGTGTAGTTGATTTTTTAAAATTATATTACTTGTGGTTACTTAGATATTTTCCAAAATGAACCTGTATAGTCACATTGTTTGTCCTGCAAGCAAAATGAAACTTCAGTGCTTTAAAAGAGAAATCAAGAACTCTGATGTAAACTCACACATTGAGATTTAAACCATCACATACACATTTTTCTTTTCATTTCAAAGTTTTACTACTGGTAAGTATTAAATTTGAAACTAGTGCTCTTCAAAGTGTTGTATCATGGTCATTTCCAGAACGGTTTCCAAACCTGTTTAGTTTGCACTTTGATCACATTGATGCCAAATACAGTAGTGAGTTGTAATGTCAAAAACCTGTCCTCTGAGAACCTGTGCAGGTAACATTTGCAGCAGATATCACAAGATTTTCAGACAAAAGGGAATAAATATATCTATCCTTTGTGAACACCATATTTCTAGTGTGAAAATTTAGGATGGAATCCAGAAATAGCTGGAATTAGTACATTTGGACTGTGCTGTAATTTTAAATGAAGTATGAAATAATACTTTTTTATTTTCAATACTTTAATTGCATCACACAGTTAAAAAAGCACTTAATGATGGTGATCAAATCTTTTGTGCTGCATTTCTTTTCAAAAAAAATGATATAGCATAGAACAGAAGTGAACATTTTTCTTAAGCTTAATGAGAATGTTTTTGCTCATGTTGTCTGAAAGTTTCTGATTTTTAACTGAAATAAAAACTAAGCTATTGACAATAGCACTAAAAGCCTTATTTCTGAATCACTTTTCATTCAGTGTACTTCAGCAATAAATGTAAATATCTGTCACTGCATAAGTCTTGTGAGAGAAATTTGACCTTAGATTTAGCACCCATAAATTTGGTGTCATTGTTCCCTTCAGACCAAAGTCAATTTTGTGATAATGAAAAACATTACACTAATAGAACATTATTTAGTGCACCTATTAACCTTTATTTTAAAAACCATATGAATTTATTTTAAAAAGAAAGTAAGAATTTTTTTCACTTAAATATTTTTAACATTTAATACAGCTTTACATTATTATGCACTTGAAAACTGAACAAAGTGGAAGTCTTGGTGTTATTTCAGGGGAAGTAATTAAATTCAGTAAAGTTACTGATAAATGACAGCATAGTTATAAATAAAATTTTTGCTCACTAGTGAATACATACATTTAGGAAAAACCAGCAGAGATTATGAGATTACTTCTGTGTTAAGAGACTCTTTTTGTTCAGTTGAGGAAAGAACAATTCTGATGACTTCGTGATAACTGAAACAGAATATGTGAGAGAGGTAAGTAAGTTGTGGGCCTCCTGGATACAAATCTCTCTGCCTCATCGTTTGATGATTTTGCAAAACAACTGGGGAACTAGAAATCAACAAATTGGCAGCCTTAGCTATATGTTTCCTTAAGCATACTGCTTCCCAATGGACTTATAAAAAGAAAACAACTAATGTAGAAATTATTCACTAGAAAAAGTACTTAAACCAAGACTCTAACTGCTGTCTTAGACAGAAGGCAAGGAAGGAGGTTGCCTCCTCATAGGGGTAAAAAGGGAGTGAGGAAGAAGGGAAATTTGGGGTTCCATCAAGTTAGTCCTTACTGAACTGAGCAGAGAATGCAGTTAAGATCACTCAGACCTCATGCCTAAATTAGCATTTTATTTCAGAATCTCAAAACAAATTTACCAGCTGTCTCGCCTTTATCAAATTAAATAATCTGGAGGCAAACACTAGGCAATATATTTGCTTTGAAAATGTATCCAGTGTCATGTGTCCCTGCCTTGAAAGAGATTTTTTTCCAGGTGCATAACATGCATAATTTTTGTTATCTGCTCTGAAAATACACCTGTGGATAAGCTGTGTGTAGTATTTTCTGCTCCTGTGTTTCTCTCATCAATTGCAGACGTAGTGGAGGTGGACCAAGAGAGCTGAAGTTTGTATCCTATGGAAAAGTATACACCTAAAGAATTCAGGACTTTATTGTCTGCCTTAGCATAAAACCCAGCTGAAAGGGTTGAAAGGTTTGTCAAGTAGCAGTAGCTGTTCAAAATGAGGAAAAAACCCAAAACATTTTCCTTTTTGGAACTGAGTACCTTAGTTCAGCCTAGGTTTTGCACACCAGGCTATATTTCACTAGCTAGAACCATAAGCACAGCACTATATAATTTTAGAATGTATTATTAACAATAGTTAGATTGCTTACATACATCTTAATAACCTTGAAAAAAAATCTTTACTTCTAAAACAACTTAATTGATTTTTCACTTTTCTGTAGATAAATGTTTCGCCAGTCTCAATACATCTCTTATTACAATTCACTGCATATACATCATATATTTTTGTTTCTCTCCTTTAGTTCAAAATGTATTAATTACTACCAACACATTAACAGGGTTGCTCTCAAAAACCTCATTTTACTGTCATTATCACACATTACAGTCATGTGGATCTAGAAAGATTGCAGAATACCAAATCACTTCCAGTTGTACAAAGTGTAAACTTGCAAAACTGCAGCTATGATCTCTGGGAAAGGCTCATGTTTTCCTCAACAGAAGAGACCATCAGATATGAAATAGTGAATTTTGCTATGAACCTTAGCTGGACTTCCAGGTACGTCCAGGAGTGCAGACATCTGGAAATCTGAGGATGCTTTAGATGAGCCCTTTCCCTGGCTCATGCAGTGCCAGACTGTAATTATACTTGACCATAATGCTCTTAAACCTATTTACCTTTCAGAGTATCGCTGGGGATGTATGGCATGGACAGTATGTGACAATTATCATTCCATATGTTGACAGGAAATTGCCATTCAAGATTCTCTGTTTGTTGATTTCTCTGCCACTTATTTTTTAGTGGATCTTGGGAAGACAGATAAACTGAACATGACTGATTTCAGTTTACACATTCCTGCCTTTTTTTCAACATAAAAGCTTATAAAACATTCTGTAATCCTGGATAGGAAAATGCTGTAGAAGTACAAGGCAGAATACTATGTTTAGTTCAGGTGGGATTTGTGAGCTTCTGCACTCATAGTCCTAATGTCAGCAGTTCATTTCTTCCCTGTGAAGACAACGTTCTAAGGACTTTTGATATGCAGGTGTTTGACATGCAATATGCATTTCTGCTTTGGTCAAAGAAGAATGTTTCTTCAGTTCCCTCGTTTAGCCTTTACTTTTAAAACCTTAGGTTAATACAGTATCTCCAGTATCCTTCTAAAGAAAATAAACTCTCTGTCTCCAGGGTAGCCTAATGATCATCTAAAAATATCAATTCACTTTTCTTTTTGTTTAACTTTCTCTTGTCAAAGAAACTTGTATCCAGTGAGTTTTCAATTCAAAGATACAATACACTTTACAATGTCAGTAAATCCATAATACTAATAAAATGTCTAAGTATTTTTGATCTACTCTAATTTGAGGATTAGGTTAGGTTCTTTCTAATGAGGTAGAAGCTACTAGAAGCCATTACAAGCACTTGTTTCCAGGGTTTTTTGATTTTCAGGAAAGCACAGATAACATGTCCATTTGTTTCTACTCTTGGAAATTTCTGTTCTACGACGGGGACTCCAAAGAACCTTTCCTGAATCTATTGCAGTTGGAATATCTCTCCCAAGGATAGCACATCTGCCACTGTGTTCTCCTTTAAACCACATAATTCCCTAGTCCAGGTCTGTCTGAACCATACAAAATACTTGGCAAAGGAAGAGTCTGAAGTCTTTTCTCTCCAATCTTACAGCAAAACATCTTCATTTACTTCTTTATAATACAATTTTAAACAATTGCCTTGAGTTTGGCTTTTTCCTTATTTTGGTGGTGGGTTTTTGTGGGGGTTTTGTGCGCTTTGGTTTCTTTTGGTTTTTTTAGAGGGAAATTAACCCATTAAAATATAAATCTCATAAACTAAGACTGGACTATTCTGCTGTGGTTTATTTCCAAGAATTTCTACCATGGTATACCACCAGGATACATTTGTTTTGCTACAAACAGGTGGGAAGTCCAAGTATCGTAGCTGAGATGTCATAGGAAATGATGATCTTAAAATGCTAGCAAAGTGGATTTATGCTGCGATATTTAGTTGTGTTGTAATAACATTGGCTATGGTAATAGTTCACCTTATGATTTTAATCCTCAGAATGAGACACCACAGATAAAGCTGAAAATTGTTTGCAGTGTTGGCCCAAGAAACACTATCAATTTTGAGCACATGGAGTAGAGCTAACAGCTTTCCTCCTTTTTTTTTTTTTTTTTTAGTTTAACTCTCCATTTATTACCTTAAAAATTATGGGGATTATATATACATGAAATACTGTGAGTGGAATTATGGATAGTGAATGAATCAGCCTGGAGAGGTTTGGGGAAGTCAGAGGAGTAGCTGGCCATCTCAAGGACACCCATTTTCTGAAGGATATGAGTGCCAGTATAGCTTACAGTTATTTTTCTCAGAATACTTGATGCATAAAAATTTTCATGTCAGTTTTCATAAAATACAGACAAATAGCTAAATAGATAAATAGGACTATTGTCACATGAGTTACAGTCCCCAATACTTGGGGTTATGCATTACTATAGCAATGCCAGGTGACCGAATGGAACAGTCTCACGTGCTGAGAAACGAAATGAAGTAGTGATCACTAAAAACGAGTGAACTAGGTTTTTTGGGGGGGAGGAGAAAGTACTTTGGAAGTCAAAAGTCAGCACAGCTTAAGGTCATATAGTACTTTTTTCTTAGACAAATTAAAATGAAGACTATTTCCCAAGGACCCTTTATAGTTTTCTCAGTAGGATTTAAAATGCTAGCAACTTTTCTTAGCATAAAACATAATGTTAGACCTGATCCAGTGAAAGAAAATTTTTATATCCAAATACTACCAAAAGGACCTCAGGCAGCATTACTTTCAGTTGGTACTTTTTCAAATCTTCCTGGTGCTGCTATTTCAGGCTTGTGACACAGCTACCTACGATGCTTTTCAGCACAAGAAGTTAAAACCTTTTCAGATTCTATATTCACAAAGGGTTTAATGTATTACTGAAATGTTAGTGACCAAGTCCAAAATAGATCTTTATAGGCCTTTTTTGTTTCCTCCTCATCTGGAAACATTTAACTTCCCCAAGTGCAAAAATTTCTAAGTCACATTTGTTAGAGTTCACACTTCTGCTATAACACATAAAATCAACAATGGGTGGAAATCATTGCTCTGCAAACTTCCTGCTGGCCAGACTGTCATTAGCTAACCTCAAACATGTTTACTCTTTTCTCTGCACTTAGATGGTTCCTGAATTAAAATATATTGGCCAAACTACCACATAATCAGTAAACTCCTGATGGTGAGGAGCCCTCCTAGATCATTAAAAGCAAACAAACATCACGTACATCAAAATCAAAGCATTCCTCTGGTTATCACAGCTGTAAGAACATCTGCCAAAGTAAACCAATAACAACCTGAAATCATCAGGCACTACTAACACAAAAAAAGTAGAAGAGCTCCCACTCCACCCCTGCCAACAGCTTAATAGTTGGAAGTTAGAGTAGATGGCTTCTGTGGACCCCAGTTCATTACCCTGCCTGTTTCAGTCTGACAAAGGGATTTAAGTCCAGTTTGTCACCCTCCTGAGAGCCTGCTGTAACCATTAGGCAACAGCACAGTCGAAGGTAAATCTTTCACTCCCTCCAGCTGACATTATTCCATTTGGTATAAATAATTAAATGAAGGAGGACTTGAATTTGACTTTCCCACATGATTGCTCTAACAAGCAGGCTATAGAGTCAATCTCTCTTCCCTTTTTTTTTTTTACCCAGCTTAATTAAAATTTAATTGTTTACACAAAGTGAAACAGTTTTAATAGGAGAGAAATTCTAAGAGACAGAATTCCCAGTAAGGCAATACCTGGGAGACTTTCCTGAGAAATGGGAGGTCTACCACCGCCTCCTAGTTTCAAATCAAGGAATAAAACCTGCCTTACTTTGAAAAATGAAGTATTACCCCTCAATATTAATTGGTTTTTTTGTGAGAAATGAATAGCATGGCTTAGACACCAAACTATAGGAAATGGCCTTCAATTTCAAATCCTAACTGGAGTAAAGGGGAGTGCAGACTCATGGTAGGGCATCATATCTATTTTCAGAACTTCCTATCACTTATTTTTGCTGGTTTGCTATTCAGCTCTTTGCCTTCTGCATACCTTATCTTCAGGCACAGAATGCAGGACACGCTCATGAAGCATGCAGACACCTAAGCCAGAGTGCCTGACTCTGTGAGGTGGGGTGATGCTTGTGGGCACAGAACCTGGGCAGACACGACCATTTCTGATTTATAAATACATTCTCAATATATTTACACTGAAAAATCCTTTGAATTTTCATTCCTCAAAGTGTTCCTCAAATTGGGTTTGAGTCCTGGGACAGAGGGCAATACCAGTGGGAGTAAAACTGTTTTATGTGATATTTTCCAATTTAGATTGATTGTTGCGTGGGACACTTTAGTAGAGCTGCTACTGTCAGCTGTTCAGGAGTGGATGTTTTTGAGATATGGAAAACAAACCCCTGAAAGCTTGCAAACACTTTGTTGTTTGCCCCTTAGGCGCATCTGGCAGAGAGACTGCTGCTGCTGACACGAACTCTCAGGTCTGATCTCACTGCTCCCAGGATGAAACAGGTAGGTAAATCTGATGTGAGGGATCAGGAGTCGGCTTGAAGCACAAGGAGAAATTGTCTTCTTTTTTGTGAAATATTTCTGTGAAGTGAGACCAGAAAAGTAACCTCACAGGGATTGGATGGTATTTTTTACAGTAGGGACTGGTGAGCTGTCTTTCCCCCTCCCACCATTTTTATACTTTCTTTTTTCTCTTTGACAAGGTCTGTAAATATGTCAACTAATCTCAGAAAGCAGCGCACAGAAGACTCATTCAAAAAGGTCAGAAGGTCCACACAACACTTTTGTGTTACTATTATTCACACACGTCAGTTTCTTCAAGCTATTTCCTAAATCCTCCTTTGAATGTTCTCTTTTCTCATTCTTTCTCTAAGCCAAAAGGAACACAATAACTCGGGTATTTAAAATACAAGACAAAAAGTGCATGGTATCATTTACATGATTTGGAAAGACTGTTGGCCTGTGAAGTATAATGGAGGGAGTGCTGGGAAAAAACCCAAAAAAACCCAAAACAACAACAACAACAACAACAACAATAACAACCACCCAAACAAAAAAAAAACCACAACCAAACAAAAAACCAAACCAAACCAAACCAAAAAAAAAAACCACAAAAAAACCCAAACCCAAAAACACGAAAACCCCCCAAACCACAAAAGGACATGTATTGTGACATTTAATCTAACTGATGTTTTTTCTTTAGTTCAAGTCTGGCCATCAATTGGTTCACAGGAGGGCATGCTCTGTACAAAATCCTATTCCAGCCATTTTAGGAAGCTTTAGCTTCATCCCTGCATGTGACCTTAGTCCAGTTGCACAAGTTCTTCCTCAAATTTTCATATTTTTTTGAGCCTACCAAAGTAAAACCTCAAACCACATCAAGAACCCAACGTAAGAGAATATAATTTCTGTATGAAGCTTTCTTGCTCAATTCTTTCAGGTTTACTGCACTGAAAGAGACCAGTATACTTTACAAATAATTCCAGCAGACTTTATGGCAATTGACTGCTATTATGTTCTTGTGAAAGCTTCCTCTAAACTCGGATCACTCTAGTCTTGTCCAATAAATCATTCCTCATTTCAGGTGTTTTGAGGTCATATCCTCAAAATTGGCCTCAATCTATTCTGTCATTTTACCCAGAAATCCTGACCAGAACTGCCTTACTCAAGTTTTTGACTCTCACAGACAAGATATTCAAGAATCATTTTGAGCTATTCCAAGTCTATGGAAGCTGTGTATGAATAATTTGCTGACAGGTCATAATTTTGCAGAGTCTCCCAGCTGATAAAAACCAGCCCATTCATTCCAGTTCCAAAGAAGCTTTCTGGCAATTTAGGGAGCAGAGGGCCCACATTTTCTTCCTTACCAAGTGCCCAATGTCTCACTATATTTTGCTTGTTCTGTCTAAAACCTCATTCTTAAGAAGAGAATTGGGCCTCCAGTGAAGCAGAAAGATGCATTGCTTGACATGTCTATTGACCCAAAAACTGGAGGAAGGTGCCTGTATATCTTGCAGATTTTCCAGATTTAGCTTTAGGTTTTCTGTACAAGTCTGTTTCACCTCACCTACTTTGTTTTCCCTACAAAACAGAGGGCTTTAGGAACAACATATCAAAATCTGTAAGATATACTTCTTGTATCTCTTGTCCTAAATACTATCTTATTCTTGTCTCCCATTTTAAACCGTGGGTTAGATGGCAGATCTCAGAGATGCCCCAGCACATTTTCAGCACTTTCCCTGAATATCCCTGTGCTTCTGGCACAACAATACAGGGACGCTGGTGGTAAGACTGAAATACAGCCATTGCTAGAGTAGATGCTTTGAGAAAGACACTCCTGTCTCTCTACAAGCTCCACCTCTCCATAGGAATGAATGGTTGGGATCCCAACTCCTTGGTTTAATTGCTGACCTAATCTTTTGAAAGAATACGACATCTCTCTGGTCCTCCTTAGCAGTACTAGTTATCTGGACAATTCTTTCTGCATTTACCTCAATGGTATGAACTGTTTCAACCATCACAGGTAAGGCTAATTTTTCCTGCACAGCTCATCTTACATCACCTATCAGATCTTCCCTGATAGGTTGCTTACAGTAATTACTGCATACAATTACAGAAACATTGGATGGAAACATTTATTAAATCTAAGAAACCTCATCAGATTTAAAAAAAATAAAAGCATTAACCATAGGGCTCCTGAATCAAAATAAAAAAGAAATTTTGATTGGTAGAAAAAGGAACAACACTGAGTTGGTATGAAAAAAAGTCAATAACTCTGGCAATCCTCCACCAGCACAGAGGAAACAAAACGTAATTCATTTCACAGCGCTTTTTCCCTCTCACACTTTCCTGTATCTTCCTCTTCTCACCTCAGCCCTCAAATCAATCTCTTGCCTTTCAGCACTCTACACACACACACACATACACTATACATTCCTTCAGGGCAGTGCACAATTCCCTTACCTGTTTTGACAAGAAATGCACATTGAGTCACATGCCAGAGGCCATGGTTACACAAAAGTCACAGGTCAATAAAGATCACTTACGTTTCCTATGAGCTTTTTCATCTTCTTTTTTTTCCCTCTGGGAGCTAGGGCCTCAAAAAGGAAAGAAAGAAATGTCAAGGGCCCCTTTGCCAAGTGCTTTAAAAAAAATCCCCCAAACCCAGCATTGGATGTACCCCCCTCAACCTCTTGTTACCTTGCCTTAAGGAAAGTGACCTTTTTCTCTCGGCCTCCTTCACCTTGAAGGAGTTCTTCATCCCTTCAAGAAGTTGGTCACTGACTTATCTCTCTCCCTTGGTAATGTACAAGAAAGAAGAAGAGATTAGTCAGTATTCTTTTAAAACTGTCTTTTACAAGGAAGCCAATAAAATGATCTACATTGTATCACAGTTCAACATATCTGACATCTGTTCTGTAATAAAATTCACTTCATACATATGCTTCTTCAAGCTCATACATATGCTCCCCACAAGCATCCCCAGCTGCTGTTCTGAGACATTTTGGTAACATATCTATAGCGTTATGCTAGAAGTATTTAAGTAGGTATTCTATCTTTTCTCTGTCATATAGTAACTCCTATAAGCAATTCCACTTGGTAAAGGTGGTACCCCTAAGGTGGTACTCTAAGGCTGCTTGGATATTGCCATAAGTTGCTCATTTTCTCCAGGGTTGAATCTAAGGGACTGAGTTCATTGTTCTGTTTTAGACTTGGTTTCCACAAACCTGGAAGTAATCGTGTTCCATTCACACAAATTCTTGTGATAAATGGAATTATTGCTCAACAAAACGAGTATATGATTCACCAAATCTTTAAAAGAATAAAACACTAAAAATGGAAATGGGTCAAAAATTATAATTTCGCTGAGCCTTTAACAATGAGGGTTATACATTCTGAATACCAGGTATCAGTAATGCAAATCATCAGAAAATGCAGGCAACACAGTATCTAACCTAATATTCATTCTGTGAACACAAAAGGTTCATCTGCATTGTCATGTTGAACTGGATCAGCAGTAAATTTCTGAAGCGCTCTTTCCAGGTTTTCCAGCTAACTGTGATGAAATGTCCTCTTCATAAGGCTTTTCAGAGCACATGACCTTGATTTATTCAAGTGATGCCTTAGGATTTAGCTTTTACATTTTTCAGATCCTGTACTGTTTTAGTGTGTAACTCTAAAATTCCATAGCCTGTTAGCTATTCTCCCGTTCTGGTTAGACATAACAAATCCTCTTTGGGCCTGGACTCAAGGACACCTTGCTGTCCCAGGACCTGAAATATGTAAACTAAGCCTCTGAAAGCGGGGAACAAACTGGGGTAAATGACTTCATTACCTGAAATTGTAATCGGAGAATTAACCCTGGTGTGCAAATGGACTAAACGTATAAAAGTATGAGAAACTCATGACCCAGTGTCCATCTTGGGTGCAGCTTTTGACTAGCCAAGGTGTACCTTTGAAGGCTCTTCAATAAATACCTGCTTTTATTCTCTTAATCTTGTCATGTTTTCAGGTAGCCACTCCAAGGCATCACAAGAAGAAAATGCACCAGAAGATGCACTGTAGGGATATCCCCAATGCACTCCAGCTCCAAATAAACACAGAGGTAGCCAGATGTAAAGATACTCAAGTGCATGAAGTCCCATCTATTATATGGTAGTTTTATATCATTTTGGAAGGCATATAAGGTGCCCAACATAAAAAATATCAGAAAAGTACCTAAATATCACACATAAAATTTTTTGATGAATAAAGATAGCTAGGACCAGCACAGACTGCTTATTTCTCCTCACACTGAACTCTCAGTGTGACATAAGCCAGCTAAAAGTTAACTTGAATACTTCACAACCTACCACAACATAAAACACTTAACATGGCTGCTACATAAAAGGATTTTCTGGGAGTTCTGCAGTGATGTGTTAGATCAGACTTTACATCTCCCTGAGAACAGAAATATGTGGTACAATCATGCCATACCTGTTAGCATGCATCTTTATTAGCTGCCAAGTTTTCCAGGCAATTCACAATAATTTAGTTTTTCTAGTATTGAAATGGAGACATGTTTGATATCAAACAATTGTCTGAGCCTAGAATAGGAGTCTTCTCCTGTTGGGGATCTGAACAAGGTGAAGACAAAGAAATCTGTGATACTCCCCAATAGCTCTTGACAGGTTCAGTAGTGCTAGCAGGCGATAGCAGCCTGAGGAGACACCGCTGGGAAGCCTGCTGAAGCATTCATCCAGAGAAAAATAATTTCTTCCAGGAGAAAAAAACACTCTTATTTTGAGAATGTGTATTTTTTTGTCATTCCAGTATGTGATCTGATAGTGCAACTAAATTTATGGACAATATAGAAGATTTTTACAAAGAAGTATACAAAATTAAAGAGGACATGAAACTGATATCCAGCAACCTTGTATACCAAGTCAGAATTAAACAAGTTCCAGCAAGTCAGAACATGTGTCTTGAGCACGCTGTTCTTTTTTTTTGTATATTGACACAGGATAATTTCTTAAGAGGGAAAGACTTTTTTTAGCTGTGTATAGAAATCTGGATTTGTGCCCCTGCTCGGTAAAAGTTACATACCAGGGACAAAATAGGTGCTATCTGCGGGTGGGCAAACAGGCCTAGGGACCAGAAAGACATTAGTACCTCAAACAGGCCTAGGGACCAGAAAGACAGTAGTACCTCAACCCAGAGAGAAATTATGAACTCAACCAACATGGTGACTACTGACTGTTTTACCCCTATACAAAGCAATTAAAACCAAAATGCAATTATCACAGTTTGTTTCACTTTCTTTGAGCCTCACATTGGGTGCCAAAGTTATTTTTCCTAGTTTGAGACAAACTTGGAGGAAAACATCCCAAATGAACGTCCCTCTGTTAGAAGGCAGGTTTCAGCAGCCCATCCCCCACCAGGTTCAGAAAGAAATTCCTTGGAGGAAAGTGAAAAAAAACCTATTTATTTAACAAGCAAAGTGCACACAGGCACAGAAAAGAGAATGAATAATGTTAAATAATAAAACCTCTTGCTGTGGAGAAGAAACCTGGGTAGATTTCAGTCCTTTCTGCGGGTGTGGCTCTGCCTTCTCCAGAGCTGGGGTTCAGCATGGGCCCCTCCGGGCCATGGTGTGGGACCTCCCAGTGATGGTGTTCCAGACCTGAGCCAACAGTTCCGGGAGAAGAAGAAGAAAAAACCAAAGTCCCAAGAAAAAACTTTCTTGCCTCAGCTAGCAGGCTAGCTAAAAAGCCAAGGAGTTTAACTCTCTGTCTCTCTCCTGAGAAAAGGAGCGGAGAGCTGAGGAAAAGCAGGAAAGTGCTTCCTTGGCTCTGTCACAGCAGGAACGCAGGAGAATGTATGTCCTTGAGCACAAACCGCTCTGAAAAATTTACCTGGCTTCTCTCCCCCTCTCCTGAGAAACAGCTTAAAGACACGGGAAGGCACAGGATTTGTATCTGGCATAGGGCAGACGATAGGGAATACAGTATCATACAGTCACCCCAGGACAAGCTAAAACAGTCGTAATTGCGTTTTAGAATGGTGTCTTGGCTTATGGGTCCAATGATGGTATTGTATTTGGTAAACTATCTCCTAAATACTGAAATGCTTTGTCATCCTATGTCTATTAATTGCATTTCAAATTTCCTGAGATAACTGAAGTCTTGATTATACTGCCATCCAGGCAGTATTTACTCACCAAAAACTTCACCCATCCAAGCTAGAGCTGACAGTTTTTCTAGGAGGAAAGGTTCAAGTCAAATTTTCTCTTGATTAGTAGCCTTTATTAAGACCAAGTTCATTGAAGAAGCACATCTAAAACTGTATTACATCCAGCTCTGCAAATCAGTGTCTTGGATTTCACTCTCAGATGTAGCATAAGATAAGAACTTGAATGTGTCTAAAAAAAATTTACGGGGCCAAAAAGTTATGGAAAGTATTAACGCAGTTTACTTTTGGTAGCCTTGTAGTTTGATTAAATGAAGTTTTACTACTCACCCATTTGAGATATTTATTTACGTATTTGGAAGACAAAGGAAAGAAAAAGGGAAAATAAAAGGTCTTGAGACAACAAAGATGTTTTCTTCAGGGCTGCAGGAACAGGCAATTAAAAGCTAGGATCTGGCTTCCAGAACCTAGGCAACCCTGCCTATTACTGTTAAATATACTCCCTGTTGTACTACCATAAATCCAGAGTAACTCAATCGATCGCAGTTGTAAGCTAATGCAAGTGAGGTCAGATGTGTGACCAATAGGTCTCTAAACTATCCTTTATTTGAAAGGCAAGAAAATAATTTCTTAAATTGTTCCCATTCGGTTCTGGATCAATTGAACAAAGCCACTTAGTATTGTTTGTGCATTTTTTGACCAGGGAAAAGAAAACTGAAATAAGGTAATATATTTGGAGGCTGTTATTCCTAAAAAACCTTAAAATAATAATTTTTGTAGGCACCATCACTGGTAACCTCTACACAATAAAAATCTCTAGAGTAGTGCTTCACACAAACTCAGTTTTGATTTATAGCACCATAATAGTTACACCTTGTTAGAAGGGCTTCTACAAGAAGAATAATTTATTTTCAAGGCCTCCCTACATTAACCCATATGTCACACTACCTCACAAATTTGTGATTAGTCTTTTTCAAGAGATGTGTGAAAAGTGGTCAGAGAGAGTTGCAAGTGACACTGCCTATTAAGACAATTCTATTTTCATTATTTAAGAGCTGCCATTGATGCACTAGAATATTGAATATAAATTTATGTAGTTAATTATATAAGCACTAGTTGCTAAATCTGTAATTCACATAGCATAGTCTTTAATAGAAATATTTAATCCCAATATATGCTTTGTCAGGATCCAGATATAGGAGCTGAACTACTGAGGTCAAACTGATCAATCTAATTGCTCCCTGAGAGGTGCACCTGAGAAGTTGTCTTTACTTGCCACTCTTAACTTTGTCATCAAGGGTTTTTGATTTAAGACCGATTGGAATAGACAAAAGTGTATTTAAGAACCCAAAGGGTTATACATTGTTTTAAATGAGAAATGTGTCAAACACTTGCAATCCCTTGATCCTATCATTTTATATTTCATAAGGAAGGGATCCCTTTTGAGAAGGATTTATGTGTCCCAACATATTTGGAAATGTTCCTTGACAGAAAAAATTCTTTGAGGACATAAATCAAAACTACAGCTGCTCCCCTAAAAGCTGTCAGTGATAATAGCATCAGAAATTGGATTAAATAAGTCCTGTCAAGAGACAGTATGTCCATTTCCACATTCAAAACACATACAAATTGTCAGAGAAATCTTTATTCCAGGAGTGGGAAAGAGACAAGGAGGAAGTATAGCAATGATTTTCAGCATATAGAAGCCCAGCTGTGGAGTTTTCCAAAAGCAGAACTCCTCTTGCTTTGTGTAAACCTGACTGAGCTTCTTCAAATAATATAATCATAAAACCCTAACATATTCTAGAGTGGTATGAATAAAACCTAACTGTGATTTCATCCAGGAATGGATAGGAAAAACACAATAATTTGCTCTGAAAACAGTAATCTGTGGAATGGGAAAGGAAAAAGGATTTGACAAAAAGGTGATAAACATGTAACTTGGGCTTTCCAGGTGACAATTTGGTTTGGCTCCCTCCTGCTTTACTTTTTTTTTTCACTTTTCAGGAAAGGATTGCAAGAATCTAGCAGTGATTTGTACTTTTTACTTTGAAAGGGAAAAATGTTGAAGCCTAAACAGACAATGCTAGATTAAGGCTAATTTTATTCTCTTTAGTTTCACAGTAGAGCTCACTGCTACATCAGGTGCACTGTAAATCAGTTTTACAGATATTGCTCAGTACTACTGAAAACTGCAACAGCACTCTCATGGCTGACACACGTGGCCATTACCCATCAGTTTTATCTTTCTTCTTATCTTGAGTCATCCTATTTACACAAGAAGGAAAAATTTTGGGGAAAAATTGTGCTCTGATTTATGGAAATGTGAGACATAGAGAGGCTTTTTTATATGAGGTATTGCCACATTTCCTTATATTCTTCTTTCACTTCCTTATATTTTCTTTGTCAAAGTATTATGGACATAATGAATAATAAAATAGATTAATACTATAAACATTTAAAACACCAAAATCCAAACACCAACCACAGCTAAGGAATCCATGTCCTATGGTGTCCGTTCTGGGTTGGGCTCATGTCAAATAAGTTTATAGGACATGCTTGGCTCTCTGCTCATCCAGCTGCCCAGGCAGGGTTGGACACACTCCAGGTCTGCCCCTGGAGCTGATTTCATGGCACTGTGAGGATTGGGCTCCACTCTGCTGTTGTTACTGAGCTCCAGTGTGAAACACCAGCTAAGCCCTTTGGTCCCCCCTCAGTCAGCAAAATGCCCATGCCCATATCATGCACCAAAGTGGCTCCTCCAGTCCCTTCTCCCATCCTCTCCTCTCTCAGAAGATGGCTGTTTACATCTGGGAAGTATTTTTGTTTAGGGCTGATTGCCTCTGTACTAGAAGTAATTTTGCTTGTGTTAAGGAACCTGCTCTGCTCTTCCAAGACAAAAGAAACAAGCATCAAACATACACTTGCAAAGTGTTTGTGATCTGTCTAATATTTATAGCACAGACAACTTGGCTCTAAGTTTTGGGTTTAAAAAAAATAAAAAAGAGAGAGAATTTTACACCTTTATTTGTTTAGTATTTATCAGAACATATAAAGTCAGGAGGATGAAATAGATTGCTATCCTTAGCTATGATGGATGCTTCAGGCTCAGAATCAGCCAGCTGATAAAACAGTTATTTCTGAACACATGGACTATCCAAATTCTACCTTATATCTTCAGGGTCACAAACCAAATGCACATTTGTTACACAAATGGAGATTCATTATTCTGACTGAAACAAACAGGATTACTTGTTTACCAATTCAAAAGTAATCTGTTTTTTTATTTACCAATATATTACATTGCTGAGCAAAGAATTATCTTTCCATTGTTTATATGCCTCACTATTTAAGAGGATTATTATTGTAGAATAATCATCTTGCTTTAATTACTAAGAGGAGCACCACATCATTTTATTAATTTTAGGATTTATGCCAAGTTGGAAACAGAATGTAAAACACAGACTCAGTCAGTAGCTGACAAAGTTGTTAACACTNCAAACAAAAAAACCCAAAAACAAAAAAAAAGAGGCAAAAACAAAAAAAAACCCACAGAACAAAAAACCAAAAAATACTAAAAAACCCAAACCAATAAAACCCACCAACCTGAAAATAGAGCCAGAAAATGAATATTTACACTTTTAAGTAACTCAAGCCCTCTCAGCAAACAAAGTGAACGCATTCTTGTACAGTACACACCTGAGGCACACAAATGCATATACATCTCTCCTTGATTACCAAGGAGACAAAGTACATCCCTGGATTAGTGGCAGGGAGAGTGTGCAGCCAGCATTGCCCAGAGCAGGAAGCAGGAGCACAACCAGCCCACACGCAGCGACTCAGTCAATCTTCAGCAGCTCCAGAGTCCAGAAGGAGCAGACCAACTTCAGCAGCCCTCAGGAAACAGCCATGATTAAGTTAATGCTGATTGCCAGCACCTGCCAAAGCAGTTAAGCAAACATACTTATTTTACTAATCCTTCAACTTATCTTTTTCGGGTGGTGGTTTCTTTATCTAGGAAATGGGGGTCTCGTCCTGCGCCTGGTTTAGCTCAGGACGTCGCCTTCTCTGGTGCACTTCCTCCAGCTGGTGCTGTGTCCTGTTTGGTACTTTTATATCACCAGTTATAGCATCAACAGTGACCAAAAGCAAACCCTACACAGTAGGGACTACAGTTCATATGCATATTTGTTCAACTGCTAAACAAATATGTGTCTGTTACTACTGCTTTTAAAAATACTAAATATTACTGTATATAAGCTGAAATCAAGCTACTGACTCAAATGACAGCATCCTATTATATTCATTTAACTATATAAAAACTAATGGGCATAAAGACTTGGAACCTTGAAAAAAAGATTTTTTCTATGTTGGTCTTTCTTTTACAGGTTTTATCTAAGTCTTCCTCGACCATTAGATGTTTAGAAGCTCCTGTATAATTCAGAATTGGTGACTTGTTTCCTTTCTCTTTCATAAGATATTGTAGACCTGCAACAGACAGCATTTCTGTGGCTTACTAAATCCTAGAAGCTCCATTTCTGCAGGCTGACTCTGAGGAATTGATGCAAATGCATCCATTTTCAAAAAGAAAAGAATTAAAAAAGCAGTATTTTCTGATCCTTATTTAGAGTAACTGCCCTGTTGTATTATGCACACACAGAAAGGATATTTTAGGACAAACACCAAACAGTTAACTTTTTTTTTT
>VWZT01011431.1:845153-870077 GCA_013397055.1 Pachycephala philippinensis | reverse complement strand
TTTTTTTTTTTTTTAATGCTTGGCTGAACTCAAACCCTGTCAGCCTAGAGAAGTCCACCAAGCAAGTCTGGACTATCTCAGGTTTAACAGGCAACAATTTAAATGAAATTGGTGCTAGATACTGCAGGCTCTCATTTTATACCCTCCCTGAACTTTCAGTTCTCTTTTAAAATTCACAACAAGTTTCTAAATTGGAAGCAACAAGATTTTCTCTAGATGAAGAAATTATCCTTTAAAAAAAGAGAAATAGTGGTGTTGTAAAGTCAAATCCGATAACAACCTTCAAAACAGTCTTATACCTCTTTTTCCAGAGTCAACTAATATGTACTTTTAGCTAAACATGAAAAGCTGATTATATTTAGAATTTGAAAATGTTAAGAGAAATCTTTACCTTATACTCAGAAAATTAAGAATTTAAAAGGATTTTTGTTTCATAAAGTTAGGAAATTTTTTACTTTAACTGAAAGCTAAAACCAGTTTGTTTTTTAAAATATATTTTCCTCAACTATTGCTTATGCTCATTGATCTGATATTTTATGGATTCTTGTGATTGCTGACTGCTGGCATTTGTATATGTGATATATTAACAAAGAAAAAAGAACTGAAGAATTTTTTTTCCTGATTAAATAAAAGTAGCATGTAATCTTTGCAAAGAGATAGAGGATTTAGAATTGATAATTCAAAGCATCCTAATTTTGATGGTGTAAGGTAAGGTCACCTTCATACTCCTGATTCAGTCCCTGAAAATATCTTATTCTGGCAAAGTCTGTTTAGTAGTAATCAAGCAAACTAAAGGTATAATGAAGAGAGCTGAACAAATAATTCACACTGAATAATTTACTCAAACTTTGTCTCAAGTTCTGGAGTGTAAATGAACAGTTTCCTTGAATTTTATTTATTCAGAAAGAATGTATATTATTTTTATCTGTATGCACTTACTGAACTTTTGACCTATCTGATTGTAAAAAGCTAAGTCATGGACCTAAATTACAGTTCATTTCATAATTTTTCTGATTCTCCAATAAATCAAGAAAACAGTAAGGTACCTGCATTAAAAAAAATAATCCAGGATATTGATTATTTTTTCTTATCAAGTAAGGTACATTGGAAAAAAATGTATCCTCTTCAGACAGTTATACCCTAGTCAAGAACATAATCCTTGAAGAAACAGAAATCAGTAAAATTCACTGGTGCAAGGTTTTAATTTGGTAGTCTTCTGCAACATCTTAGATCTTGCAGGTATCTGCTTTCTTCAAAAAGTGTGTTTAAGTGTTTACTTATTAAAAGCCAGAATAGAATATTTCAGTTGGAAGGGACAAGTCCAAGTATATTTAAATATCTTTGTGCCAGTGTAGTGTGAGGTGGAGCAGGGAGCAGTCATCCTGCCCTGTACAAAACCAGCAAGTATTCCAGCTCTTTAAAGGAAACACATCATTTTATTAATTTCACCGGTAAGAAGCTTTGATGAGCAGTTTTGTTGTGATGCAGTTGTGAACTGTGTAATGAGCAGTTTCTGATTTGACTGTGTAGCATCTCTAATAGGATGGAGTTTGAAAAAAAAATCTTTTAGCGAAATCCAGGAATGTTTTTAGAGGTGACAGGCATCTCTTTTCTTTGATGTGGTTAAATTTATCTAAGGTTTTCTTACATTTAGATGCATCTAAGCTGTTGTCAATAGCATTGCTTCACTTTGCATGAATATCTACAAGCTACCTTCAATATATTGGAACAAAAACACTTGCCTGTATTCCCAACTCGATTTTGAACTTCTACTCAGCTCTCTGCCTCGATGATAATATTGCTGTCAGTAAATAGCCTAAAAATGTATCAAGTAATACAAGTAAGTGACTTCTACTCACCGATTTATCTGCTGCATAGTCTTGGCTTTCTTGCACCAAGAGGTAAAAACATGAGTATTATAACATTAAAATATTGTTCTAAAATAGTAATTATTGAGCATCATTACCTCTTTCTCCTACAGAGAATTGTATGGGTTGTTTAACTCAAGGGAGAGGCAAGACTTTATTAGAATTGATGGATCTTTTCTGTACATGTCAAACTGATATCCTGTGACAAGACACTGAGCTACAAATCAACATTTAATGTTCATTGTCTGAAATTCTAGAGATAAGGACCAAGTTTGCTTATGGTTAAAGGCAAACCCCCTCCTTCCCACCCCCAATTCTACTTCTTAAATTATGTAGAAATGTTTTTGCTAGAAAAATATGCAATGAAAATTCCAGCAAATCAGACAGCACCAGAATGGATACTTAAACACATGAAAGTAGAGAACATTTTCAATTTACTATAATGTCACCTTTCCCTAGTGATAACAAAATGAATGCTGGCATTCAGCTGTGCAAAATACTAAGCTCTGTTCAATAAAGAACCCCAAAAGACAAGGCTTCTGATGTCCTCTCTGAGGCTTTAGAATCCTAACGAGATGCTCCAAATGATGTAGAAATAAAATCTGCCAACAACCCGGAGCAGGAGTCAGGCTGAGAAAACTTTACAGTCACATTGGATTGTATTTAGACTATTGTCTTTAGGTTTTTTTATCCTTGGAAATATTGTGGTTTTGTTTCTTCAAACAAAACACATAACAAAAATTAAATAGTCTAAAAAAAACCTCCATACAGAGCATTTTACTCATTAGGGATTTATATAGTAACCTTTTCTTTTTCCTTTTTTTCTTCCATATGCTTTTTTAAAATTGCATATATTTTATTTGGCTTAACACTACTAGGCTCATTATCCAAGCAAAAAAGCAGATTAATTCCTAAAACTGGGTTTTAAATTTCTCTTTGGAGGTTTGATTGAATTCTATTCTGAAAATTCACCTTATGATATTTTATCTTAGTGGTATTATTCAACTTCAGAATAAATCCTGTAGAAGTTTCAGCTCGGGGCCTCTGTTAGGAGACTAGTCTTATTTAAAAGTACAGGAGTAATAATTGTGTAATCTGGGACCCATTTCCTGTTCTGTTGCAGATTTTCTGGGCAATCACTTATATCCTTTCAGGCCCAATCTGATGAAATGAGCTATGGAACACTTCCTGCGGGACTCAATCAGCATATCATTATACTGCACACAGAAAATGGGCAAAATAAACACCACCTCTCAGATAAGAGGTAAACATTCATTAAATGTTTTAAATTGCTGCAAGATTCTTAACATATAGAATATTAGAGGAGTGATTTTAATATTTAATGTTCGATACAGTTTGGGGTTTTGTTTTTCCTCTTTCCCAATCACTTTATGTAAGAAGTCCCTTCAGCTACTCATAAAGGGATTGCAAATCCACATGACAAAACATGTAGTTGAATTTGTCATAAAAGTTGAAAACATTGTGGATTCTGCCTTCTCTATAATCCTGTTCTCTAATACAAGAAAAATACATAAACCTTGTTAAGCCTGCAGGAACTGTATATTCCTTGTCCTTGCTAGAGAAATAAGAAGCTGAAGAATAATTGCCCATGGAATGGTTTCTAAGCAAAGTTTTGTTTGGGTTTTTGGGTTTAGTTTTTGATGCTCGTTTTTCTTTTTTTAATAATTCAGAGAAAATTATTTCAATTTTATAAAAGTAAAAATCATTCTATTTTTTACTAAAATATATTTTTCTTATGCTTTATGTTTAGCATATGTTTCCTGAAGAGGCAAAATTGATTTCACTAAAGTCATCATGGGCCTAATAGAACTATCTTTTCCCCAGGAAAGTTGTTCTCATTTACTTTTCTACTAAGGTACATCATAACCTTTCCTTGGATAAATAGCAACAATGAAACATAAGAAACCGTATAAAAAACCTGCAGATTTCTTCTTCTTTCGTATTCAATTTTTAAAGCCCTACTAGCCAGAAATGTGGTTGATGATCACAAAATTTATGAGATAAATCATCTACCATCAAAAAACTAGACTATCAATAAAGTGACACAGAAAGGTATTGTAATGAGATTTTAAAATGTTTTTAATATTCAAACTACAAAGTTTCTTTAAAATGGGTGACAGTATTATGAAAAACCTTCTCAGCTGTTTTTTTGGTTTTGTTTTTGTTTTTTTTTTTTTTGGTTCATATACGTTCAGTGCTAATTTGTTCAATTCTGCATGCTTTTGAAAAATATTTCCACTGACCTAACATTGGGTTGGGAGGAAAGGCAGTAACTGTGGAGCTAGACACCCCTAACAATACATATATTTTTGTTTTAGTTTTAAATAAAACTGACAGGTCTCCAGGCAAAGCAGTTCAAGGCTGATTTCTGCAATACAGTACTGTAACTCCTCAACATGGGTTCCTAAGGTTTACAGCAAATTTGTGCATCCATGGAAATTCTGGTCAAAATAAAATATTGCTTTAAGCTACATAACACCAAAAAATGCTTCCTGAAATTTTATCACTGAAATGTGCTCCATGGAAGAATGCTTGAAAAATGCCACAGTGCTTTGCCAAATTTCCCTTAGCTACTGCTGATCAGCTGAGGTGTGGGCCACAGTGATTATGATGTGTATAGGGAAAGACCATAATAGTGAAATAATTGAAA
This sequence comes from Pachycephala philippinensis, assembly GCA_013397055.1. Lineage (NCBI taxonomy): Eukaryota > Metazoa > Chordata > Aves > Passeriformes > Pachycephala > Pachycephala philippinensis. Next base: position 865,538 of record VWZT01011431.1, on the reverse strand, counting down.
ATTAGTTGTGTGATATTCAGAGAACCACCCTCTGCTCTGATGTGCCACTTTCGAGGCTGTGTGACTGCAGGGCAATCAAAGGAGCCACATAAAATGGATAGTGTGGAAAACACGGTGTTTTCAAAGACCTTTGCAACTGGATGTCAACTGCAGTTTCATCATCGCCTGGACCTGCAGCCATCAAAGCCAGCTCAGACGTGTTTGCAGCTCCCAGAAGTGATGGGAACTGAAAACAGCGTCTGACCCAGTACCTAAGAGCTGCTTTTGTTATTTGGCACTATTCACGATGGACATGGTAATGAGGCAAAAGAATAAAGCTTCCCACTGCAAGCAAAACATTTGGGGTGCTCGTCTAATCAACAACTGAACTGCATCCATTGAAAGGGCCAGAGCCCTCTGAGAACACTCAGATGTGGTGTGATATTGTCGTGTTCAGAAGTCAAGGAGGTGTTTTCTATTTTCTCTGTAGAGCACAAGGAGAGGAATTTGCAGAAGTTCACTGACAATAGTACATGTGTTTCTTTCTCCATCATAAACACTTGTTTTTATCATTTTGTTTTCAGATAGGAGAGGCAAGCCCAGCTGGGAGATAGGCAGGGAGTCAAAGAGAGGAAAAGGGATCCCTGGAGGGTTAGTGATGTTCAAGCAGACGGGGGAGGAGGGAAGAGAGAGTGGGAGCAGATGGGAGGGGGGGAGAGACCAGAAGCAGAACAGATGTGTGGGTGGGAGGGGGCTAACTTTGGTTAAAGACAAAGGAGCAGAAATATGAATTAAATTTGTAATTTACATTAAGAATCTTCTTTTACCCATAAACACACATTTTGTGTCTTACACTAAAGGAAAGTTTGAACAGCCTGCAAAACATAAAAGACAGAGAAAACATCAATGTCACTTGAGCAAGCACTAGAAAGTGAAGGGGGTTGTAAGAGTTTCTCAGCCATGAGGTTTTGTCTCTAAAATGCTGGAAACTGAAGGTTCCCACCTGTACTGTATTCCACTGCAAAAAGCACACATTTGGAAATTTATGCAGCAGCAAAACAATAAAGAGGAGACTTATGTATGTGGATGAAGAACAGATCTTTGAATTTCCTGAATTAAGGAGGACTAATAATAAAATTTGAGTTATTGACCCATGAGTGAATTACATGCAGGTCTACCCTAAATAAATAATAAAAAGATATAACCTATGTTTGCATGCAGAACATTTTCTTTTCCTATGAAGCCACTCTCCCTATTCCATCCAGTTCTATATTTTGAAGTTGAATTTTGTTGTTGTGCTTCCTGGCAGGGTGTGTAGGTTGTGAGCGGAGGCTGACTGGGAATGCTGCAGCTGAAAGTTAATTAGCGTGTTGGCAAGCTGTCAGCCAGACTTTTGTCTGTTTGCTTTTCGTATAGAAATGAATGAGAGTGGATTCCAGAGGTGTCTGAGTACAATTAAGCATCTCACTCTCTAAAATAAATATTTTATATTACTGCATGCTTTTAAGAATCAGCCAGAATGTATCCATTGATGGTATTTTCTGCTGATATCCTTAAATGTAAATATATGTAAGCAGGTAGAGAAGATGTAGCTTAATTGCATCTGTTTGGTAGAGCATGAAGGGCCAGATTCTGTGTTTCATTTAAACACAGGATATAATTCAGTGTAATCCAAAAGCCTGCTCCAGGCTTGTGGAAGAATATTGGAGATCAGTTTCTGGCCCAGATTAATTGGGCCTAATTTAGTTGCTGGTTATACAGCAGACAAGCCTATGTAAAATGTTAAAAAATGATTTTCCAATTCTATGTTGAAAACTGCTAGGAATCTTGGAATATGAACCAGTGTGCACCCAGTAATAAATCTTCACCCACAGTAATCACTAAGCACATGGTGGGTAGATTTCACAGCCCAGAATTAAAGTGAGAAGCCTGCAATGGGTACAGCAGGGAAAAAGGAGAGCTAAAAGGGTACTAGAGAATAGCAACCTTGATTCAGACTGGATGCCACTCCCATGGGGACCCTGCCTATAAATGAGTTTCAGCTGACCAGGGAACAAGGAACAATTTCTCCATTTGCAGAAAAGGAAGTGCATCAGCTCCAGAAATCACAACATTATTTCTATCTTTCCTTACCTCTGAGAGAGTATATTCACCTTGGGCGTTCAGGTGTGCTACAGGTATGCCACAAGAGTGCACATAGAGCTCCCCTGAAACAGGAAATGACTGAAAAGCAAAGACTGTGCTGCAGCCAACAATCTAGGCCTAGTGCTATTTTTATCTTGTAACCAAGATCCCCAAAAATCTGATGTGTCCAGCCACAAGTGAGGCCCTAGAAACTCCCCTGTCATCAGAGGAGATAGGGGCCTCCAGAGGGCAGGCTGAGTATCTCTGAGTAGAATTAGATTGTCCTAAACTAGTTTTATGGCCCCCTGGAGGAGCAAGCACAGATGATATAGGCAAGAAAAATCTGCTGCAGACTGGAATATTGTCTGGAGACATTATAGAATACATTTCCCAACAAACCTGACTATCTGTTAAACAGGTTTCTAAGGCTTGGTTCCCTGGTGCTGCAGGGCAGACAAAATATAGGATCCCAGAAAAGGAACTTCCAATTCCTCAAAATGACCAGTAGTATTCAATTTTTTTTTTTTACCTTTTTTAATATTATAAACTTATTTTCTATAATAAAGTTGCTAAACTTTATGAAACCTCACAACAAAGAAAGTCACAGAAACATCTAGGCACAAAGAACTCGCGTTCTCTTGGGTGCAGTTGTCCTCTCTCACTGTTTGCTTAGCTGGTTTGTGACTTAGCACAGAGACTGAGCTCAGTGCTGGTCGCTTTCTGAATCCCATTTCTGCTTTGTTTTGAAGTTCAGCGTGAAAATACCGGCTCAGAACCTTCTTAGGTTGTCACTAACTTTTACCTGAAGAAGGAAGGCTCCCTTGTGCCCTCATCAGTGTACACGTGTGAAGTTTAGAGTATTAGTTTATATATTTTAGAAAGGATGTAAACTATTTGGAATAGAAATTGATCCCAAGAGTTCATATATAACCCACAAGAATTCATATTAATCCCTAACCCACTAATCCTGCAGTTTTGATGGCTTAAAAGCCTACTATTTTAGAATTCTTTGTGTCTGTATCCCCAGCTGGTCCTTAATTGTTTCTCTTCTATATTTACGCGTGCTCCAGATCATGTGTTGGTATACAATGTCATTATCACAAATTGATTTAAAGCTGTCCGGCTCCAACTCTCGGAATCCATCAGCATAAAGCAAAGCATTTATTTCCTGTTCATCACACGATAGTGCTGAAGCAGTCATGACTTCCAAGCTACAAAACACATCAGCACATAAATTAGTAAGTGCAATTTATGAGAACAGATTCATAACAAGTATATTTCTAGCAGCTTTGTATTAAAGAGGAATATTTAAGTCAGGGCAGCTTGTCCCTCCAGATTGTCAGTCATTTTCAATCACAATAAGAATCTAAAGCAATTTAAGTAAATATAGGAGTTTCTTTGTTTGAGCCCTTTTTTTTTAACGAATGCTGCCAAGGTAGAAATTATGCGAAGTGAGAACTGGTTAGGCTCTGCCAATTTGCCTCAGCTGACCCCAAACCATAAGCTTCTAAGAACACTGAAATAAAGAGAGACTATTGTTAATGTTGCTGAGCTGTCCAGGGGGTCCTAAAGAGACCTCTGTTATCTTTTATAAACACCAGGAAGATCTAATCCAAGTGCCAAAAGAGAGGCAGGTTATCTTCATTACAGGGATGAAGGAGTGAGCACATAACAGCCTGTAGGATTAATACTGCTCAAAATAAAAGTTACAGGGTACTTTTTGACATAAGCACCCTGTTAGAACGTGTTTCACCTCAAGTTTAAAGCCCATTAATCTTGTGAAGAGCCGGAAATCTACGGTCTGTGTCATTTAGCTGGCATGAAGCACAAACTGCTCAGCAAAGCTGCTGAAATTCTGATCTACAATAAGCCAGTGAATGAGATACAGGCAGCCTTAGCAGCTTGCTGATTTTGGTAGCTGCCATTACCAATGACATTCTCTTTTTTTCTCTCCCAGTTATTCATTTGGCAGTGTGTATTTTTTCTCTACTCACCTGCAAAGGTAGAGGTGCCATGTGAGACAGAACAGCAAAAGTTAAAGACAGTATGTTTGCCCTTTAGGAGAGATATCTTCATTAGAGATTTCTCTGATCTTATCCCTGGTTGTGCACCCCGGGTTGCTAACACCTGGAAGCTACAGCCTGAGATTTCTTGTGGGTAGCTCTGCTGCCTTTGCAAGGTTTCCTGACACCTTCCTGGGACTCTGCTCTTCAATATTTTGAGCATCATGGCCTGGACACCCCATGTGCAAAAATAAGGAGGATCAGAAAGCATCTGATCATGATCCCTCTTGGGGGCTTACTGTCCACTTCACCTCCCAGACTAATTTCTACCCTTTCCAAACTCCCCTTAACATGTCAGTGGTCTCTGTTCTGCCTGTAGACATCCCCTAACACCCTCACCCACAGCCTCAAGACAAGTCAGCAAAAGTGACAGATGACAGATGACAATCTGATCAGGCTCTTGCCTAAAATCCAGAACATTCAGCAGCTCTTTGGACCCAGATTCAAACAGGAGCACTGGTGACTTGTCAGGAAGGGCTAAAAATGACCAAACACCAACCTGTGCAGGACTGACTATTGAATAACCCCTCTAAACAGGAGCACTTCTTCCAGAGACCCCTGTGCTTGACGAGGACAAGACTGAGCACTCAGTGCCTTCCCCTTTCCAATCCCTACCTCACCCCGTTTCTACCTCAAGCACTTCTCTGCTCTGACTTTTCCAGGGAGATCAGCTACATATTGAGAATGACACTGAGAACAGGCTGCTCAGAAAAGTTATATTTTTATTATATTATTTTTGCACACAAACCCTAAGAACAATTCATGTGGCAGATAGCTAACCATGCCCAGGAAATGCTGCAGCAATACCAGTTTTCCCATCTTCTCTTGTGAGTCCATTCCTGCCAGACCCTGTTTGCAGGTTGCTGTGGGCGGCAGCGGCTGCCCGGCGCTCGCTCTGCAGAATGAAACACCTTGGAGTGTGACCTCCCGGGTGCCCTCAGAGAAGCCAACAAAACGACTCAGGTCAAGACAAATAAGAGAAGGGAATCAAGGGAAAAGGAAATAGAAATAGAAAACAGTTGTTGATACTAAAGCTCACACCATAAAACTTGTAATAGCTTGACCCAGGTAACCAGACAGACTGTTTTAATGACTTTTTTTCCCCTTCACCAGCACATTTACATGGATGATGCAAGAAAAGAAAGGACTGTGAGAAGATGATAAGAAATTAATTTATTTCTTAGTGCTGGTGAAGTCTGAATTTTATGAACAGAGTGGGTTTGGTTTTGTAGTATTTCCCCCATTTTGCTATTTTAATACCAAGAGTCTTATTTTTTATATTTAGCTCAGTCCTTTCTATAATTTAGTGTATGTGGATACAAGAATTTTACCAGGATAGATCTTGAAGCCTGAATATTCAGATGGAAAAATACATCCAAATCATAAATTAAGCAGGAATCTTTTTTGATCCTTTGCTTAAGAGAAATACACCTACATGTTCAAATGCAATGATTCTTGAAGTAGCGTGTGTTGAGACATTGCCAAGGAGCTGACTGCTTGCTCAAGTTCATATTTCAGCTTGTGAACACTCATGAATCAACCTTAGAATTTTGTTTTCATTGCTGCTTAGTACTGTCAATGTTTTAATTCTTCACAAAGTTCTAATTACTGGAAACACTTTTTGATGAATATCCCCAAGGCTTATAGTGAGTGAAAATCAGTATTTGGAAAAGCTAGTGAATGCAATCATCCCATTAAGGCATGACGGAAAAGCAGTGTTTTTCCTGCTTGTCCTTTGCTATCAGTTTGCTTATTGTAATAGCTCTTTTATCTCTGTCTGTATTTTATACTCACTATACTCTGTAGTGCTTTTGTGCTCAGTGGCATTGCATAAATCAATACTTTTTATGTTTGTTCTTGCCTTGATATGTATTTGTAAATCCTATTACCATGCAGACTGGAGAGGAAAATACACACCAGAATTAGTCAAATTAATATTTTATTTGTTTTATTTGCTTATCATAGTGGCTGATTTCATATTTTATGATTGGTTAAATCGGCTGACTTAAAAGCATCCAGGACTCCGAAAACTCTCTTTACTGCAAATTAAAATATATAATATATATGTTTTCCTAGCATCTGGCCAGCTCTATTACAGGGAAGATGCTAATGTGACACACTGAAGCATGAACTTCCCCACGTTCACCAGAAAAGTGACACATTTTCAATGAAAATTCATTGTATCTACAGGAAGGCAGAATAATCAAGGTCTCTGCACAGCCTTCTGCAGAGACACACAGGGAGGCAGTAAGGCCTCTTTTCCTTTCCAGAAGACTCAGCTGGATCCTGTACACAGGAACCACAGGATACTGTGGGCTGGATCCATCCAAATTCTTATTCTAAATCCTCTCGTATGGAACTAGTGGAGAATAAAGAGAATGCAATGAAGATTAAAAACATCAAACACCACTCTGTTATGGCAAGGGAAGGTTGCTGATAGGAATTTATCATTATTGAATGAAATTTAGGTCCAAGAGAAGAAAAAAAACAATTGTAAAATGGGTGATTGCTCAAGGTCTTTTCTCATATAAATACTTTGCATGTGTATACATTCAGTCACCACAGCTTTAGATTGTGTTTGTAAAAATAAATTAACAGACAGTGCCATGACTTGCCCTGGAGACTTCTGCAAGTTGAAAGCTTTAGCCTCGTAATTTATGTTTAATAATTTAATACATTAATAATATTTTAGATTTGGATTATTGAACATAAGCATGGAGATTATTTAAATGAATATTTAATTTTTATTCACCTTGCAAGAAGACAGAACGTGTTTTTAATTGCCAACAATAAAATGTAGAAAAATTATCAGTAAAGAAAGCAATTAAGAAAGTGTTTTTACAAAGAATTCGTGGCAGAGGGGGGTATTTTCATTTTTTAAGATGATGAAACAACCTTGTCAAAGGAATCAGCTTTAAGGATGTGATGAGTTTTATTTGCACAGTTTCCTGCTAATTTATCTGCACTAGCACAAAATAGCATATGCTGCTTTTCATAGTTTCCATCTCTACATTGTGAAATTATCTCTTGGGCTTTACATACTGTGGTTCTGCCCAAAAGTTTGAGTTTCTTGAAGACCAATTGAGCCCAACTTCCAGCTATTTGCAGTGTGGTAAATGTAATCTTGAATCTGATGTTTGCAGTAAAACTTTCAAAAGTCTCTGAAATCCTTTTGTATCTGTCATACTTTAGGGTTTTTACTATGCATTTGTTCTCCTGCTATTGGAGAAGCTATTGGTTTGAGTGTATTTTTCTGAAATTTTTTATTATTTATTATTGTCCTTAGGAAGCAATCAAATCAACCTTTGCAGAACAGCATTTTATTTTTAGTACTGTTTCTCTGAAGCTATTATTTGACTGAATTTCAACTCGCTGACCTACCTTTCTTTAGAATTTAGAGACACTTTAATTTCCACCTTTTGCCTCAAGCTCATACATTTTTAGCTTTACTTATTTTGGGTTTCTATAATTCTCAGAAATTGAGGAACATTATTCTTCCTAGTCATCTAAACACTGAAACATTCCAAAAGAAACTCCAGGACAAACCTCATCCTTTAAAGTTTTGCACCAGTGTTTACAGCTAATTACTGCTAAACTAAATAGCTTGTGATGCAGTATGCCAGAAATCATGCATATCTTTTGTGGGTATTCAATATGAGCCACATATGTGCAATTTTTATTCAAGTTCCCTTCTGTCTAGCCAAATTATCAGATCATTATGGCTCGCTTGCCTGTTTGGGCTCCCTTCCAATGCATTCCACATTTGTATCCATTTTTCCCCCACTGGTCACTTACTATGCTGGAGGCTATTTTTAGTATTCTTAACTCCTCCTCTATTTTAACACTTTTCAAACAGGCAAAACTCTGCTGCACAAAGCAAGGGAATTATCTCTGCCTCATATCCATGGTGGACAGGGCAGAAAATAATAAGCTTAAATTATAGCAATGAAGATTTAAATTAAGTCATATAGAAAGAAAGCAAAGGCAGGGAACAAAACAAAAAAAAGGTTTCCTGCTAAAAGGAAGGTTAAGCATTAGGAAAAACTGTTTGGGGAGTATATGAGATCTCTGTCACAGAATGTTCTGAAAAACAGGTTAGACAAACATCTGTCAGGAATGTTTTAGGTATAACTGATTCTGCCTTGGGGCAGAGGGAATGGATGAGGTGACCTCTCAAGGTTTCTTCCAGCTCTATTTTCTGTTTATTTCTAATTTTCTTTTTTTTTAGCCTGGATTTGGACAGGCTCTTCAATGCACTTTCTATTTGCAATGGGTGGTCAGATTTCTGTTTATAAAATACAGATGTTGCTGTTAAGATATATTCAGTCAAAAGAAGTTGTAGTTAAGAAAATTGTGATTAAAAATATCATTTAAATGCAAAACACAGAAAATATTTTTAGTGACGTTCATAAAAACTAACAGGAAAAAACCACAGAAAGCAGTACTTGAAATCATTAATTACATGAGGGGCTTCAAACATTGATTATGCTGTACCACTTGTCCTTGTTCTGAGTGGTATTGACCCTTTAGAAATGAAGTTGATCCAATACTTTCTGCTATAACTCCTCTTAGGGATTAGGAGATTTCAAGTATTTTCTCTTGTGATATTCAGTTCTTGATAGCTTAGAGCTAAAGTGAATTAATTCTTCCCATACAAAGAAACTATCAAATTCCGAGGAACACAGTTAGGTATAAATAGTACATATGTAACAATCACAGAGTCAAAAAAATATTTTGTGTGCTTAGCTGGAACCAGCTGGAGTCATGTAACCTTTTAATTCCTGAAACATAATTTCAAAGGATTTATTTTCGTTCCTCAAGTACTGCTGTTGGAAAGAGAAAGAAAGCCAAGCTCCTATTGGGGGTGATGGAACCTGTTACACCCTCTGGTTCCCGGTGCAGTCTGTGGTGAATGCTCACCAAAGGTCCCCTGAGCGCCTTGTTACAGGGTTGTGCAAAACAATTCTTCAAGCTAAATGTTTGCTGGGGGCTCCCTACCTGTCTAAGGAGGGTTGTTGTTTTACCTCAGAAACCCAGAAGGCATTCCCCACAGCCAGGATCAAAATTCAGTTGCAGTGGGACCTGTTAATTTTATTCCATTTTCTTTTCATATACTGTAAGTATACCTCATTGAATTCAGATATATTTTAAAGATATTTGAAATATGAATTAGATCGTGTGGAAAGCGGTTTGGGTGTTTTATAAATATTTATCGTTGTAACGTGTCGTACTTCGAAATTCAGATTAAAAATTCACAAAGCTCAACATATTTTCTATCTCAATCAGCTAGTGAGTTGTCAGATTGACTTGTTATTTATTTATAAGGGCTTGTAATTGAGGCACGTTGTCACACCGGTGGTTGGTGAGCCAGGCAGTGACACTGCGATCCTGCGGCGGACAAATGTGCTGGTGCCACAGGAAGTTTGCTGGGATGTGCTGTCGGCTCTGTTAGCAAGCACAGAACTCTCGTGTACATAGATATGCTTCTGCTGACAACACAGTGACTCTGCCTCTTAGTCTAGTACAGTCTCAGTGATGAGAAGAATGCACATTTTCCCTGAATGCTTTGGCTCAGCCCAGATGTTGGGCTTTTCTCTGTGTGTCTAGTTCAGACAGACAATGAAATATTTTAGGGCTTCAAGTTTCTTTGAATTTTTAAATAATCTGAAAGCCCAAAGTAGCACTTGACAGACAAGCTGCATGTTATCAGTCAGTATGAATCCATGAAAAAGGTTGAAATAGCTGTATGGAATGGTCCGGTTTCGGTTTTTTTCTTACAGTTTGGGATCTGCTTTCTATTCTTTTGTTCCATCTTTCTTGAAAGGTAAAGTAGAGTTTCATTGCAAGACTTTAAGGTACTGGGAGATGCTATTGATTTGTGTTGCACTGAGGTAACAGGTGTGCTTAGTGAATTTTGTATTCAGCATGATACAGACAATTACAGTAAAAACTATTGGGTTTTAAAAGAGATTAGAAATCTTCTGTAATGCTGACAATGTTTTTGTTTCACATAATTTTCCATGCCTAATTATGACTACACTCTTACACGTTCCAACATGGCCTGAGAGCCAAGATTCCAGATATTTACTGTTAATTTATTATTTTGTATTTATTCTGGATTTCAGATATATGCATTACTGTCCCTCTGTATGCAAGCACTGGGCTCAGTGGTTCATGAACTGTTGTTGACTGTTATTAAGAAGGGCAATCCAGGCCATGGGCAAACTGGATATATATAAAAATTCAAAACTAATAACACTCAGATACAACTGAGAAAGTTTTAAAACAATTATTTAATTTCTTGGGCTCTGGAACAGCATGCTTCTGAGCTTACCTGTGTCTTTTTACCACATTATTTAAAATCTGAGTAACTGGTAGTAACAGTCTTATTTTTTGACTGCTTTTCTTCTTCTGAATGAGACATATCCTCTGCACCTCTGTGGTGAGGGATCTGAGAGGGAGCCAGCTGTGTTTTGAGAGCACCAACCACCCCCTTTAAGTTAAATACTTATAAAAATATCTATTTTCCTGCACAAATAGACAGTCAACTTTGAAAAATAATTATATTGCTTACTATGCTTTAAACATAAGAATTTTTTTTAGAGAAACTAGAAAGTAGTTTCTTTGAAGAGCTATTAAAAAGTACGTTTATGATTGTTTTCTCTTCTTTATGCTTTGAACAAGGAAAGTAAAATGATTTTCCTCTGAAGGTCAAGAACGCAGTTGTGTATTTTTTGGTTAATATCAGATATAAATGTATTTCTTCCTCTATAAGTAGGTTATGTTTCTCTACCACATCTTCCAGATTTGTTCTGCTTAACTACAATGGCTATAAGTGAACATCTAGGTCAGAGTCATAAGGAGAGACATTACCACTGCAGCTGTTGAGAAATTGCTTTGGTGGTCTTTGCTAAATTTACACTAGAGATGTAAATATCTCACTTAAATACAACTTTTAGTCTTGATTTATTTTCCACTGTATCTGCTCCTCTTTTGAAATTTTGAAGACTACAGGAAAATGATAGGCCTTTGGTGTGGAAAATTGTGCTGAAGCAGAAAGTAACTCAACACAGCAAATGTTATCTGGCAAACACAGCCCACGGGCTCTTGTTTATAACCCTTCTTCCAGCCCAGGCTTTGTAGGGCACTTTGCCATACATTTGTGGAGACAAGAAAAAGAAAAGATCGATAGTGCAAAACAGTCCACAGAAATTTTACCCTAAAGCCCAAAAACACATAACCAAAGACTCCAAAACCTGCTAAGAGTAGTTAACACTATGTTGTTATTCTGTCAGTCATATTAAAAAAAATAAAAACAAAACAACAAAAAACATACTAAAGTTTAGAGGGAGGGAAATCAGTGTGGTCATAGTCCCCAGCATTACCTCCTGTATACAAGCTATTGGTCTAATCTATTCCTTCCTTTTTATGCCCTGAGACAAATACATTTCCTGAAATTGCATTGGCTCTCTAGTAAGTTTTCTTAAAAAAAAAATTAAAAACTCAACCAAACAAAAAAGCTTTGTTCAGAAAAGCAGCCCACACAATTTTATAAATCACATAGAAAATAAAACAGATGCCCTTTTATAAGTAATGGCAAAAGATTTTTTTATATTTTATTTATTTATTTATTTCAATTCAAAATATTGCAATTAATGGAGTAAGTCAGCATTTTGTAACAGTTTGACTGTTTGCCACGTTAAAGTGATAGAGATGTTGTCTCCCTCTTTTACCTCTGTATGTGTCTCCTCCAATGAAGCTGTAAGACCTCTGGCTTTTTAATCTATATACATTTAGTAATGCTTCTACCACTGTGCACTGCATTTACATGATACCATAAGGTAAACAGCAAGTCACAGAGAATTCTGAGATTTCCCACAGAAATTTCTGTGATTTTTCCTACTTCTGGTAACCCAGAAGTGCTTATCCACAGATCTTTAATAAAATGTAAAGTCAGTGAAATATTGTGCCCCAAAATGCTTACATTCATCAAATGTAATTTGAAATTCTGCAATGTTTATTTCTATACTTCAGAGGGAAATATTGGAAATGCTGAATGCATTTGTTACATGATTCAAGTAATTCTCATCTGTTATTTGCCAACAAGACACCCATGAAAAGCAGAGGGCAAACTGGCTGAAGCTTGCATGTGGGTTCCTGGAACAGTTGAAGGTTTCAAGGCCATAAAAAAGCAGAGGGTGAATAGCTCCCAAGCTGTTAATTTCTTTCTGAAATTTGCTCCACTGCTGAATTTTGAAGAGATTATGCAAAACATCTTAGTATTTAGTTATCAGAATGCATATCAGAAATAGTCATTATGACTAAACTCCATAAGGTATATTTGATCATTTCCTGTGTTACCAAGATTTCCATTTGAGCTGTAGCTTGACTGTAGACAACTTACTGTGCTATTACATTAACAGTATTATAACACCTAAATGTCCCATTAGTGATTTCAGGTGAGAAAAGAATATTTTGAGAATAATTATTTTAGCTCCAAAGACTCAGATTAAGCATATGAAAATATTGCAGAAGTGAAAGCCATTTGAAAACCATGAAAGATTTTTCTAACACACCATATTTGAAGAACTGACTTTGTCCCGCATTATTAAAAATATATTTCTTCATTCCCAACAAGAGGAAATAGGTAAACTTTGTTCTGCCTAATAAGATATTGTATTCAGTGCCCATGTAAAAGAGAAAGGATAATCATGAACAAGTAAAATCACTGATATGCAGGAATTTATTGAAAGCCATCGTTTCTTGTCCATTACCGCATTGTTAGTTCAAGTAGGGTCAAGGCTTACACAGAAAAGATTATATAATTACTTAGGCAGGGTTTGATACATCCATTTTAATCCACTCTTAATTGATATTTACCCACTTTTCTATGCTACTGAACAAGTTTTTAAGAAGGACTTGAATTAATAGATGATGGTGGCTTGACGACTAGGTGATGTGGAGGTGTTAATATTCTTCCCAACAGTGAGTATTAACAATAGTAGCCATTTTAAGAGTGCTGTATCTTAAAAGGAGGATATCTCTTGAAAGGTCAGAGAATAGCACCAGCACCAATTGCAGCAGAGATTCTTCTCCAGCAAAACTGGAAAATAACTTACTTTTGGGACGTGAAAAAATTATATTCTAACTTGAATTATTTCTTTTAATTTATTATTAAAAATATATTGAATTAATAAAAAGGGCAATTATTCTTTATATTGCAAGAAAACAAGCTTTTTCTTTTGGAAGGTAATAGAAGATCTTATTAAGTTGTACTTGACTAGCTCTTATAATAATACTTTGATATCTGTTTGAAGCATCTAAGTAAAAGGTAAGCAAGAAAGGAAATGTATAGGGCTTCAAAATCTCAAGCCCACTTATTTCAGCTTATCACCTGTGAATAATGAATTCCAATTAACCTGTTTCTGAGTTACCTATGAAAGGATAAGGAAATGACTTATTTTTATATCACCTACACATTTCATTTCTCCAGTTGAGCTGAAAGATGGACAGACAGATATAGTGAAATGGAGAAATGCCAGGACCACAAATCATTTTGAAGGCCTAAGGGTTTTGGAAAGATGTTTTTTTCTTAGAAGCCGTTCTAAATCTGAGATGCTCCTGACCATAGAACTATATAGAAAAAAACTGTCAGCACTCCTTTGGTTTTTTTTTACCTTTTCTTCAGAAAAAAGCTCAAAGCATTGCTAAGGATTTTCTAATTCCTGCTGATTTTGTTTTTCTAAAAATGTATATAGATTCCTTCTACCTCAGAGATTCATAAATGTTATTAAAAATGAATGGCAAGCCTGATTTAAATTGAAATGTCAGATGGTTGGTTTCCTAGTAGTTAAAAAATAATGACAACTGCATAAGAAGGAAGTTAAATTAAGAAAAAAGAAGGTCTGGGGTTAATTATAATATGAGTAACAAGCTATAAGAATTGAAATATTACGCCTATAAAACATGTATTTACACACGTATGAATTTAATGAGGTATCCTTATGAATGGACAGGTTGCCTGATTCTGCAGCCCGTTTTGCTCATTAATCACAGCATACCTCTTGCTTTGTCACTCCTATTGCAGCACCACACCTCTGAGGGGAGGGATGTTAATTATCCCAGCTCTGCTTTGGCTGCTGCTGTCCCTGAGCTCACCGGGGGTAGCGAGCACCAGCTAGAGCTCCCTCAAGACTTTAGTTTGCTTCCCCACTGCTCCTGATAAGGGCAGGAATCAGACATCACAACATCAGATCTCTGGCAGGAAGGGTCGCTGTGCAGAGACCCCGAGGGCAAAACAGACTTTCTCCATATCCCTTCACACTTTGAATATTTGTGCTATGGGGAACTGAGTTACTTGTGTCCCTCTGTATCTGACTTTTGCATTTTAATAAACTGATACCATCTTCTGTGCTTGTATGTTCTAAGGCCAAATTTATAACAGCTTGAATCCTTAAAATCTTGGGTACAATTTTATTACTTTTTAAATTGAATTAGAGCTGTCACTGTTGTAGAGCCTTCTTTTAGAAGCAAAAACACCTCTACATACTATAATTTAAAACCAAGACCCTGAGTGTATCTCCCTCTCACCACCCTGCATTAACCCAAGGGACCCTGTATATGTTCCTTAAGGGCAGCTCTCACGTAAGGATTCTAGGAAAGGGAAAATCTGAACACCGACTATTCACAGAAAAAACACCTCCAGTATTTGTAGAGTAACAGAGAATAAGAGTGTGGGGTTCTGCAGAAAGTCATACCATCAGTGTTCACCAGGCTTCCAAGTTTAAGAATCTGTGAGACACCACATATTCCAGGACCTGATTTTTCCCTTGTGCAAAAGAAATGAAGCTGGATACTCCAAAGACCTTGAATGCATGGTGGAAAAAAATGTCTTCTAATTATTTCTGTTATTCCACGGATAGACAGTTAATAATTTGCCCTAACCTGATTTCTTCAGGTATTTCACACATATCTCACCAGTAATATGTAATTTAGGTACATTTTTAAAATATTTAAAAGCTGAAAATGAGTTTTCTATCAGAAATATTTATGCAAGTGTAAAGACTATGTCCTACCACTTCATAAAGCATACAGCAAGAACAGCCTTTAATAACACATGTGCACTGTAGAAAGTTTTTATACACATGAAGAGAAAGAAAAAGTCTAAGAGATACTAGCAAATACCTTTATAAACTTACACTTCTATTTCATTTTTTTTCTAGAATAGAATAAATCAGGATTAAAAGACTTGAATTATAGGTGACAGTTTCTGAGTACTGAGTATTAATACAAACTAAATAATATTCTACCAGAATCTGAGCTACAATTTCTGGTTAAATATCATGTGCCACTATTTTAGAAAAATAATCCCATAAATGAGAAGTTTCAATAGAGAAAGACACTAAAATATTCCTTTCTATTTAAAATGTAGCATTAAGGCTGAAAGTGCAAAACCCTGAATGACCTCCGTAACCCCTTTTAAACCAAAAGAGCTGTGCCTTACTGAGCTCAGTCTTATAAAGTATTCTGTTGAGACTAATTGAGGATGGAGTAGTGAAAGCACTCAGGTTAGCTGTGAGATGTATGTGAGACTAGAAAAAAAAATTAATCCCTTTATTTTGAAGGATTCTTTCTTTCTTTACTATTTATGAAAATAATTACAATTTTTTGACAATTTTGGGCAATTCTATGATCTATTCTTCTATGGCAAGTCTACACGCTTCTTGGTGAAGACTTGTATTGCAGACATAGGTAGAGAATATATAAATTGCTGTCTTATCATATTCTTTCTGTTCTTCTCTACCATGAGTTATAAATGACTAATTCTTCCTTTTTCCTCATGAGGTCCATGAGGTGAAAGTTCTTCTCTCTAGCTGATCATGTTAGACTTTGATGTTTGCTTATGAGAAACAGAACTACTTTAGACAGGCTCAGGTGTCCAGGTCTTTCTCTGATCTTTTCTAGGTATAAATAAACATTTTTTTATTCTTAAGGTCTGACTTTAGTTTTTTTGTCATAGAATGGGTAATTTAGAACCAGGTTAAATAACATCTTCTATGAAAAAAGTAAGAGATACTGTAATATCTGTTAAAATTACCTCAAAGATTTTTTTTTTTTTAATAATTTTCTTAAAAACTTCAGTATTATGAAAACCAAGATTTTATGAGTACCTGTTTGTCTGTTCCTCCAGGAAAAAGTTTAGCTGAAAATGAGTCTGTCTTTTCGAAGCTCTGATGTTTTAGTGCACTTCTCATTATTGTACTGTGTTTTCATGCTCTCATGGAGGTGGGAAACCAATTGATACTAACATGAGATACCTTTGTGGTAAATATAACAGTAAATAATGCTGTAAATCTCCCTCCTCTGAATACAGGTCTTGCCTGCTTTATGAAGACTACATAAATTAGTATCACACTGTAGACCACATGAGAACAGTAACTTGCCTCTGCAGGCTGGTATAAAACATGGAAGGGTAACCTGATACCAGCAAAATATTTTTAAATTAACCAGAGCTTTAAATCTGAACTGATAGACCTGGACTTAGTCATTTGGACTACGGGAACAGAATAATGGAGTTATTCCTGTATTTCCCAATCCAGAGACAGAAGGGAAAACATTATGCATTCTATAGCTTCCTACAGCTAAACTGTTCAATATATTGTATTGTACCAAAATATTCTGAAAAACTAAGCAAATAGAGTTGAAATTGCTTCTGAATATAATGCAGGTGTGTGGTATTTCAGGCCTGTTATTTACTGTGCATTTGCTGATGTGTTTTTTTCATAGAACTGCATATTCGGGTATATAATAGTGGTGACACTCAGACTGCATTCAGGTTACATCAGCATATCCACTGAAAAAGTCTTTTAAGGGAAGAACTACATTATTTCACAGTAAAGAATATAAATCTGCCTCTTGATACATAAGTATTAATTTAGGATTGTGAACTTGCACTCTCTTCAAGGCCCGCGGTGGATAGAAGACTCTGTGTAGTGGAACAAATTGTGTAATACCTTTACAAGGCTCCTGTCCCTGAGGAGCATTGATAATAGGGATATATATACCTTGCTTTTCAATTAGTGAAACTAAAACAGGGTCTTCAGAAAGTGGAGAACAAAAAAAAACCCAGGAAGGAGGAGTGAATAGGGAAATCATAGCTGACCTAGCTGTGCAGCAGACTCAACTCTTAATTGCCTGGCTTTATCGCTCCAAACGATTGGAAATTAAGTTGAATGTATATCTTTATTCAACAGAGCAGTACATGCATAATATCAATACTTAGAGAACTACAGAATGCACATTACTGATGTCACTGAAGAGACATGAATATCTTCTATCTGATCAATTCAGACTAACCTTTATGTACTGTATTTGGGTGAGTTTGTGGGTGACAAAAGGAGTCAGGCAAACACAGATGGAAATTTTCTAGCTGATGTCTGTATTACAAAACATCCCTGGCATTGACAGTTTCCAATTTTCCTTTGTAACTGTTAAAACCTGGTTTACCTAATTAACCCCTTCAGTGTTTGCATGAATTGCTATCATAACATGCTGCTGCCTTTTTCAACTAAATAATTTGCTAGAAATGTAATGCTCTGTTTTATTTCATTAAAGTGTTGGGGTTATTTCTTGTTATAGTTGAGAGTGTACTTGTTAAGGAAAGGTGATCAAATTTTTCATAAAGTAGTTCAAGAAAATCTGGATAAATAAGGCAGAATCCTGTGAAAAGTAGTCACCTTGGCAATTGGTCTTCTCCTGGTAGTGGTCTACTCTTCCCTTTACGTATGTGGTCTTAGCCATCCCTCAAACCAGAATTACCCTGGACAGTCTTGAACAAGAAGTCCCACGTTCCTCTCTCTTGGTTTTGCTCTGTGAACAAAAAAAATCAGTTTAACGTGACCATCTGCAGAGATAACAGTACTGAATAAGATGTCTAATTCTTTTATGACTCGCTAGGTCTCATTAGTTTCCTTTATGGAGAAGTGAGAAGAACTTAATCCATTAGAATAACATTAGACTAATACAACCATGTAAAAGATTTCTATGGTGTGCTATCAGAACAATTTCCTTTTGAATGCTGTATTGATTCCTCTTGTTCCAGGGAAAAAAATTGCATTGGAGGTAGAGTGCTTGGCTGTACAAGCACCTTATCTTATTCTCAGGTAGTGATGTAGTGATGGTATACAAACAAAGTAGATGTTTGGCTGATTTGAAGGAGTTATCAGAAAATCCATAATATCTGGTTTTTACACCCTGAATATTAGAAACTGCACAGCCATGAGGTAAGAAAATGTGAAAAATCATAGAATGTGAACAAAAAAAAAAGAAAAGTTGTGAGAAGCCATTCTTATGCCTATTGTACAGGTAGAAAACAGGAAAATACAGTTTTTATGACTTCAACACCTGACCCAAAAGATTAAACTCTTCCTTGGCTTTCTCCCTCAGTGACCTCATTCATTTTCTGTGGAAATTGGACAGAACACCTCCTGCCTGAGTGTCTGTTAGCTGCCAGCTTCACCACTTCTATTAGCTAGCTGGTGCTCAGTAAGGGAATTCTCATCTCCAGGGCCCTTTGAAGAACAAAACAAACTGAAACCATGACTGACATCCTGTCACCCAGTGGTAATTCTCCTTGATTTGCAAAATAACTTGCTAAAAATTGCCTGTCTCTAGACATGGGCTTTTTTAAGTAGTAGTGACTTAATATATGAGTTCTACCTCATTATTCCAACACCACATCTTGAAGGGGTAGTTCTGACCTTTCTCACTAAGTGACCACGGAGTTTGAGTGGAATTTTTTGGTCTATTTGTCTCCTGACTGTTGTTTTACACAGCATCCCTCTTCTACTGCAATGTGGTTTTTCTCCATAGATAACTTTTTCTATCACAAAGTATTTATTTAATGTCCCTTAGTATGCATACTGACTAGTAGTTTTTTGCCTTCTCAAGGTTACCTCAGTGATTTTCAAAGATTTCTTCAGCTATTTTATGATTATTTCTGGTAGGACAGTTATCCACATATAAAACTTAAAAACTCAAAATTTTAAACCTAAGGTACTATGGATAAAAATTAAGAAATTGTTTCATAATGCATATGTAAATTTTAATTCTATTTTGATAATTTTTAATGTACTCTTCTTGGTCAATATTTATAACTTTACTCAGCAGTGCTCTATTGAATCCTTTTACAAGAAACTGCCTCTGCACTAGAAAAAGGGTTCTGAACGACACTGTCATCAGATTTCCTGCCTTAGTCATTCCCTAGCAATAAAGGGAGTTTTACCACACTTGCTGTTTAAACCTAGCTATCTTGTAAGTGTTTCAGTGTTATAACCTACAGCTTGTCATAATTAATCTACTTCAGTTTGGAGTTCCCATTCTCTGATTCTTTTTTTTTTTTTTTTTCCCAAGGAGAGAACATATAATCTGTTTTCACTTTTGTTTGTGTTTGGAACATACATCAAGAATCCTACTTAAACACTTATTTTCCTCTTGAGAGGAAACAGTCTTAACCTCAACAATATTCCTAACTGCTCCTTTATGCATCACAGCAACCTTCATATCTCCATGTTCTCAAAAAGGAAATTGACATCAGCACTGATTTCCCTTGGTTTGTGTTCAGAAGGCAGACTTGAGCTTTTACCTTTTAACAATTATTTGAAACCTCATGACTATAAAATGTCCCCATCAATTATGAATATGATTAAAATGTCAAGTCAGAAGCACTAGATGATGTTGGTTTCCCAAACTTAAAAATGGCCTAAAATAATGACTCTGAGATTTTACTTCTTCCAGTCATCTCAGGCAGGTTATGTCAGAAGCCAGAAGGCAACAAAACTATTCACATTATCAAGATTACTGCAAAATAGTCTGTCTTGGTATACATCTGATTAAATGAGAAACATGTTCTTTTCCCAGAATCCAGGGGTGGCAGCATCAGTCTCACAGCTGGGTTAGAGGATGCTGTAGTGTAGATTGCTGTGTCACCGCAGACACCCTGTCAATATTCATGCTGCTGTGTGAAAACTTGTTGATGTGATAATGTGACTAATTAAATGTTTTCTTGCTAAGGTAACAATTGCTTTTCACCTCCTCTTCTCACCACCTAATGCCCTCACTGCAATGGCTGGCTCAACCAATAGTCTTATAACTATTTAGAACTATAGTGTTATATGATTACAACTTGGCTACTTACAGACAAAAAATAGGGGTTTTTTTT